>WSUD01000780.1:0-11479 GCA_019633495.1 Tulasnella sp. 427 | reverse complement strand
GGCTGTTCGGCGAACACTGACAGCGGATGCGGAGGCATGTTGAGCCAAAGGCCCTCACCTCACCTATGGTTCCTGACGTGCGTTTCGTCAAATATCCTTCAATTATAGGCTCTTAGTAGTATCGCTTAATTTTATTAGTCCCGCTAGCCCGCGGGTAAACTGATGGGTGCTTAATTGTTCGAGTTAAACGCGACACGCCACAGCCAGAATTCAACGAAGCGCCGCATCTATGATCTCATAGCTTGTACTAGGTACCGGATACACATATCAACCCTGTGGTACAAGAGAGGTACGACTTGGCCTTTGAAGCCGAGGAGAAGCCGGAAAATATCCCGTCTCGAACCTCTCCGGCACAGACTTGCCCGCGCTTTCAACTCCTGTTTCTCCTTAAGCAGCTAGACCTCCTGTAGCGGACTCCCGTATCCCGCTAATGGAACCGTCAAGAAGTTATGTATTACAGGTTCTGGAAGACTCTCTTATAGTGCTGTCTGGACCGTGTTGCAGGACGGATCTCTCTACTTTAGGACGGACCTGGCGATCTGTTATACCTGTACATCTTGTCCGTAGCGTGACAAATGCTTCAGGTCATAAGTGGAATGTACATGGTTCAAGTTTTTTATGCTGGCTATAGTCATTATATTGGGGCGGGTCAGAAGCGACTGTTGACTGTAGCTTGACTGAATCCGTACTTTGAGGAAGCATGTGGATACAAACGGTAGTTCGATCATTCCTGCCTGGCCAAATAGTTCTTTTGCGTTCCCTCGCGAAGGAGTGATGGGAGTCTGGCCATAACCACTTGGAAACGTTGTAAAAGGGCGTCGGTCCCGTAACCCGTTAAAACTGAGCAGCCTAAAAAAAGTTGCACGTATACGTGAGGAGACAACACAATTGATATCAAGCTCAGCACAGGTAGGGTTATTGAGAGAGAAGCGTTTTCTTCACCCACTATGTCCTTCATTGACATGATCATGACGCTTTCCCGAGCGATACTACTGTACCTATAGTTAACCCGAACCTCGAAATGACACACTTTCGTACCAAATGCAAATATCAAAGCCACACCATGTACCCTAAACGGACGTGCGTACTGCTTTATTGGCAGGGTTGATAGTAATTAGGGAAAGTAAGAAGAGACGAAGAAAACAAATGCGAAGACGGACGACCAAGCTGGCATGGCCCGACGGATGTTTTTAGATTGAGCTCTCCTACAGCGTTGTTGAAGACACAATGTGATCCGGGCCCTCCGCTGGTGGATAGTTCTTGAAATGTTGGACAAACATCGTCGAACCCGCATTTGTGTCCGTATCTTGAAAGATCTTCAGTGTTCGTCCATCATCCGCTATACAGGTCACCGAGTCCGCGGAGGTAAGAGCCACAGGATGTGATGATCCCCAAACGGGAACTTGCAGAGCCTCGAGGCACTGCTCTACGGTTCTTCCCAAATGCAAGTCGCAAAGCTCCATGTTGATGGCGATATGTTTGACTTGGGAGTGCCGGACGCCAGTGAGGACCGTGATCAATGAAGATGATGGGATGCGACCTAGTTCCATGCGTCTTAGATTGACAAATTGGACTTGCGGAATGTCGCTGGTGTTGTCGACTATAGGAAACGCAGGACCTTGGCTAACGCGTATCGATAATTCCTCCAGGTCGATCAAAGACGCAAGAAAACGCAGCAATCCAAGGACCGTAAATCCTTCAAACTCGATATGAACGATCTTCACAGCGCGGAATGGCTCGGGATCTGGTGGGAGCGCCGAACTTATGAGGACCAACGTCTTGAGGGCTGGAAATGGTCCGGATATGAAGCCTGGCCATCGGAATTGCTCCGGATTCGAGAGAGACAGTCGAATATCCAGGGTCTCTAGCTTCTGGAGTGAGATTGGTGATAATGACCGAGCAATATGCGCAGACGAAACTCGAAGCGTTTGTACACGGTGGCCTTGAGTGCGGAGCAGCGACTCGGTGTTGCAGCTGTTTGGGGGCCACGTACCGCGTCTCCGGTGCATCACAGCTAAAGGAGACTCTCGAGATCTTGTGATATCTATCCCTGCGTGTGGCGAAAGAACATCCACGATACTCCAAAACGAGGGTCTTGACAAAATGAGGGCGTTCCAGTTTCGGGAGACCAGTTGCAGGTTCATCCTTCGTTCCATAAGCCTCTTCAAAGGATCATACTCTTCTATCCAATTGATGCCGGCTATGTCGAGAGTCTTCCAAAAGATAATGTAAGCCACGTCTTGTGGTAGCCTGTCGATGGCCGCAACGGATCCCGTAGTCGACGGTGATGTATAGGTGTCGATACTCTCAGGTTGGTGCCTAGAGCTCCCAGTAAAAGTCCTTTGACGAATTGAAATATAAGCATCTACTGTACGCACGCCCGCGGGTTGTAATGGATCTACGCACTCTGGATCATAGACAGTGATCGCGAAAGACTCGGTTGCCTCGCTCGCTACGAACTCAACCGATCCGTCTATTTGAAACTTTTCTCTCTCCAGAGTCTTTATGCTCAGCATTCGATCACACTCGGGAGTCGCGATATGACCAGAGTGTTGGTGTGAGAGGTCGAGAGCTGGCGTTGATCCTCCATCATGGACTTTACGGCTCATGACAACGGGTGTATTGGCCAGCTATCGTCCTTTCACAGCTGGTGCTGGTTCTTGAGCTTTTGATGTCCCGAGATACACCTGGCTAAGGCTGATCTAAGAGGTGTTGAAGGGGCGGCGGTCGATGGCAAAGCTTGACGAGATTTGTACGACGAATGAGGAGTCTCTTTTTTGTATCCCGGGTGAGATTCAAATTCTTCCACGAGGTTTTGTGACACAATAAAGAGCAAACTGGGCCTCCTTGGTCCAAACACGAAAACGGACACCGCGTATGTTCGGTTCGACGCTCACCTTCCTTAATCCTTCAAACCAGCTCTACATCCAAAGCAGCATATCAAAGGATCGATACATAGCGTGAAACACTCCCGAGTACCTGTAAGTGTGGTGATTGGCGTAGTTTGGTCGAGGGAACGCTTTATCCAAGGTCCAAGCAACGCGACGTCGCTGGCGGAAGTACGCCGCGACCCCGATCTAGAGCGGAGCTATGGCCCTCCATATTTATGCAGCCTCCAAGACCGGATACCTCTGTAGTCATTCTCATTCCAAGCAGCTGAAGTTTTGTTCCGTCTCATGACGCCCTTCTCCCCGAGGCTTTGGAACATGGTTTGCCACCTCGCTGTGTCCCCGCCCCTAAGTCCCGAAGAGTCTAGACATCAGAAAATTTTATCCAATGCAATCAATATGAAGAAGATGGACTGCCGCGCTCGAGAAAAGCATCAAATCAAACGATCAGCCGACCCGGCTGGACACCCAAATAGACTCTGGCCTCTTAGTCTCATTTCTAGCGACTCCTCCTCCTACTCACATATTCGAGAGAACAGACGACGACAACGTTAGTGGCCTACAGATACACCTCACGGCTTGATGGCAGGACGGTTCACCCATTCGCGGGTGAGCATTAGGTCGCCAACATCGACGACAACAAAAGAAAGATTTTTCTTTGACGTATGTTCAGAGCCGACAAGGACACCGAAACCACGACCCTCGCTCTTCGTCTACTTGACTACATGAACACGATTAGTAGTCCTAAAAGGCGGCCACCGTCATCTTGAAGTCCCTTGAAGATTTGCAAGTTTCCCCAGCAAGCTAAAAGCATAGTAAATTCTCGAGACGATGTCTTCAACGCTCTGGCCAGATTGTCATTCGCTCTCTGCACAAGAGACTGCGACATCGTGGAAGTTCCTCTCTCTTCCCCAAGATCTCTCTCAATTGCTCGATTTGAAGAATATTTGTCTCGCCTACGCAACCAACTTCTTCTCCAAGAATGCCGCATCGCAATAGTCCTCAGAAAGACCAAGAGCGTGAACAACTTCCAACGGATACTTTCTCTCCTTTTTATATTGCCGATATCCCATCCTTTCGTACCTGCGCATCGACTCTCCCACCGCAGCCGTGTTCATCGTGACGGTGTCGGCGCCAATCTCCTTCGCCACACGCTCGAGCTCTCGAATAGCCGCTTCTCCTATTCCTCGGCATCTGTGCTTTGGATAAACAAACAGCGAGCCGATTTCAACGCGGTCTCCGGTGTGAGGTGCAGGTGCTCGGAGGTTGGCTACACTGGAGTCGGCAGGGTCGTAGAGGTTCAAGGATATCATCCCAGCTGGTTCGCCGAGTCCCTCGGGCGTTTGAACGTGAATGAGCCAGAGGTGCCTGTATCCCCGTTGAATTTCATCTTGCCAAATCGGAATGCGCTCGAAATTCCAACCGCAGGCGATCCGCTGGTTCTGCACCTCCTTCATGTCAGCATCAGAGGAGTTTGAGCCCACGATCCAAGGCCGAAGGTGGATCTTGGGAACGGAGTTGCCATCGTCTCGAGGTGTAAGAAGAGCGGCCGTCTCGTTGGTTATGACTGAACGAAGGAAATGTCAGGTTCGATTTCACCGTCTGCATGTGGCTGGCCGAGCACCTTTCAGGTCGATTTTCTGCTGAGTTTCAGTCATTATAAAACTTCGGGCCTCTGAGATCAAGATGTATCCGCTGGTTGAAAGAGAGCTCGGCAAAAACTACCACGAGTCATTGGATGTCGTAAGCTTATCGAAGAGTGCCAGTGGACAGCTGCGCAAGATATTGCGGGATTCTTGCGCCACGTGAACCCATGCGGCTTTAAGCCTTCATCTCACCCGACAGTCTTTCAGGACGAGGATTGAAGATAAGGGAGAACGTCGGCTGCTCGCGGCTTTGACGAGGTCCGTTGCCGGGTGTGTCGAAAGACAGCGCTTGAGTGCTCTTCCCGCGCCACCCACAGCAACTTCGTCTCGAGACCACAAACAAAAATCCCACCGCAAGATCCGTTTTTACGGGTCTCTGCTGGGACGTCATCACAGCCTCCAGCCTTTCCCTCAAGAGAGAGTTCGCTACGCTAAGATAGGTGAGGTCGTACCACTACAAAGAGGTCGTCCCAATCGCTTAGCCAAGTCCTGCAGGAAGATGGAAGAACCATAAACATCTGAGTTCCTATTAGACCTCTTTTTTTCATATGGAAACACGCTCGGCATGCCAGCCATAGGTGATCCGCAGGGTGTACAGCTCTTTGATGTCTTCCTCAGAGGATTCCAGGTACACTGTGAAGGCCCGAGATAGATCTGAGAGGCGAGGCTACCTCCCTCTAGGGGAAACGTTGAAGTTGCGGTCTGAATGAGGACTGGAAAGAAAGATCAGGCTCTAGCAGAGGGAGCCGTCACCTCCTTTACGAGCCGACCTGTTGCCCAGTCTCGGCCATTTCAAAGACCTGCGCTGCTAGAATGCATAGCTGTTTGATCTATGTAGGTAGCACCTTCGTGACTTAGAGCACTCGTTAATGGGTAAGTGGACAAGCTGGGCTAAAAAATGCGAGCCATAGTTTGGACCTAGACTGTCTGAACTAAATGTTGGGGCGGGACTTCTCCTAAGCTATGCTTAAGTCTCGAGGACCTACTATCTGCATACCACGAACTACGCTGAGCGAGCGTCTATCAAAGAAAGTTTGCAGTCTGTTCGTGGTAAGAAAACGGAAGGCGGATCTGGCCATCATCCGGTATACATACTCGTGCGCAGCCATAGGAAGCCTTCTGACATTTTTGTGCAAGAAGCCGACCTGCGTTTAGCTGAGAATATGGCACGCTTCAAGGCGAAACAAGGCGAGCGATGAACCAAGGCGCAGCTTCCCGTCCCACTTGCAATCGAATACAACAAAACCCAGGCTCAGAAGCTTTTGTTACAGTACATCTTCACGTATCTACACGCAAGAGACGACGAGCAAAGACCTTTCCTGGGTTTGGCTTGGACTTCAAAGTCTTCGAGAGTCTTGGCCCGCCGCATCATCTTTCCATTCCGCGTCCGTTCCTCTCGGGCGTCCGCAAAGGGGACGGAATACGTCCGACAGACAACGTTGGGAAGCGTCTCCAAATCTTCTTTTATCTCGGCGAGCATTCTAGCTAGTTCGCTGAGCTCTGCCTCTAGTTCGAGCATGGTTCTATATATCGAGAGGATTCGGTCGGCTTCCGGGCCTGGGCATCGGTTGGATGTTATAATTCTAGAAAGGATGTTTGCCACGCCACGGATGCATACACTCACCAGACAGATTGAGCATACTGCGCTGAGGTTTAAAGGAGAGGGCTGGGGTTTCAAGGAGAGGACAGGCTCGAGAGCGGATGATGAGCAGGGCAGGTCGCAACTGAGTCCAGGCTATAAGAACCGCGGCGCTGTCGAGCAACCAACACATCCCGCTGCTTGTCTTCGCACTCAGCGGCGCCACATCATCCGCGAACGAGCATTCAGATAAGAATCTTATCAAAAGCCTCAGGTCCAATTACACTCTGAACGGGTTCCAACATCCGCTTCAGCCAAAACTTAACCGTCTCCGTTTCCGCACCCGCCGCGCGGACGATGCCACCGTGCTCCAAGGGGCTGAATGACCAGATCAAGTCTGCGGGAGCGGCCGCTTGGAACTGGACGATGGACCGCATCTCCTGTTCCACGTACGCCAAGACGGGCGCTACGGCAGGCCCGATGAGGAAGAGGGTCGCGTAGCACGAGTAAGGGGCCATCCGCGCTTTGAGCGTCCTCGCCGCCAACGGACCCACTTCCCTCCCGTTCGGCTCTTCAAGCAGCATCACGTCCCTCGCTACACGTTTACCGTCGACGTGGATCTCGTTCACGCTGCGGTACCGCTCGAACACCCACTCCTCGCCGCGGGACATCCGCCCCGAGGTGTACCAGTCCAGCGCGCATAGGCTCGCTCCTAGCTCGAGCCGGAAGGTCTGGGTCTGCGTGTAGTTCGAGCGGGCGAAGCATGTTACGGGGTCTGGGAGGAGGATGAGGTTGCTCCCTGATGCGATTTTGGCTGAGAGGATCTGGCGGGTGGTGTCCTGCGAGACGTGGTTCGGCCCATCTGTCTGAGGCGTGAAGACGTTGCTAGCGCGTATCCGATCGATAGTTCGAGACGGGAAGACTTTCGTGGAGCCCTATTCGAATTCGAGAAACACCTCCCGTCAGAGAAGCGGTTTGACGTAGAGCGTGACAAAGTTGAGGCGTACCTGAGTCAACAATACGAGCGTCGCGTCCTTCCGAGTCTCCGCCCCAAGGTCGATTTGGTCCCCCGAAATGAGGCCTCCTCCATAAGACAGGACGTACGCGATGGCGACGGGGCTGGGGCCGGATATTTGGGGCGAGATGAGTTTCAATGGGTAAGTGAAGGAAAGGTCCGAGAAGACGGCGCCGCGGCCGAACGCTTCCAAGGTTGCTTGACCACGGCCATGTATCGCTTTCCGGAGCGGTGGAGCTGATGCTGACATTGAGTTTCTCTCTTGACACGCAATGTCGCGTTGGATTGTCCCGCCGACGGGGAAAGGTACCTTTTGCGGAGGCGCTGATAAGGGAAGCAGTGGCATAGATATCAGGGACAAATACGGTACCTTAAGCTGTCAGGCTATGTCCATCGCCAGCTGAGAGTCCAGAAGCGTAAGCAAACTGAGGGCGAGCGAAACCGAGCCCGAGTGACCGAGGAAATATGCCGTGAGGCTCCGTGGAGAATCATTGCCTGAACGGGCTCAATATCCCGCGAGGTTAGACCACCAACTCGTTCGACTGTTCGTAACTTGAGCAGTGTGGATTTTGCCTTTGACAGGGTTACGAAGAATGAATGCAAGTTTGATTTCATCGCGTTTGTGTATGATGTACTCATGACATGTCACCTTGCCGTCGTCAAAGGGCATTCTTCCGTATTGGGACGTCAATGCCTCTTTGATAGATGTCACGATGTTCCGACGTGAGTTGCAAGGTACCCCGCTCGTTGACTAGTCGCACCGCTATACTTATCTCGCAATTATTGAGTTTGGTTTCCTGGTTTTAAATGACAGTGTAGTTTGCTTTGCGGTGGAAATCCCACTCTACATCCGAGAGCGAAGTCTTAGTTCAAATTCGGGCATCGCCGTTCGCCGAAGGAGGCGCACACGAGGCCATCGAGAGACTAAAACGTGAAAGCCCTCACGACAGTCGAAGAGATAGAAGGAGGAGGGGGTGATTCCTTCCATTGTTCACACTTGACATCTTTGGGCCGGGGAATGATGGCCGACCTAACGACCCGTGTAAGTCGCTCGATTGAAGAAGGCACCCAGACCTTATTCGGAAAACGCACATGAGCGCACGCCGCAAGAGGCCGATGATCATTTGAGTTGTCGTGGCGGATCTACTCACATGAGCCTAGTGTGCGCGCGACTTTCATATGTTCCCCAAAAAGAGCGAGATGACGACCTTCCCTTCCCCCCGCCTTTGTGGTTCCGAGGGAGGCTGAGCGGTCAGAAGGAAACCGAGCCGGATCCGGATTTCTCAAGCCGAGAATCGCGCGGACGCGTTACATAACGACGCCCCTCTTTTTGTTTTTGGGAAAAAGGGTTGTCGGCAGGTCGCTTTACCGCCACGCGAAGAACTTCGGGAAGCCCCTCGTTTCCTAAATGATCTAAATGAGGGTCGGGGTCGGTCCCTTCCCCTTCCGTTCCCACCTCTTGTTCGTTTTTCAACTTTGCCTTTTGCACTCCGATTGACCGGGTTCCCAGAGTTATTATAAACGGCTCGCGATCGGGTACATCCGTCAACCCCCGCGGTCTTTCCGTTTTCCGATACTGAAAATCACCAAGTCTGCCAGACAGAGACCGCCCTCGTCCATGCCATCAACGAGACAGCCCTGGATAGACGCTAGATGCTAACGGAAGTGTGATATCCCGTTTTGTCTTTGCGGTTGTGAAGGGAAGTGGCGTAAAGATCGTGACTTTGTTTGATCCCGTGGAGCGGAGATGGCAGAAGGTGTTCTTTGTGGGCTTGATATCACGATCTAGACGGAGGGAACGTCGGCACTGAGGACAGACGAACCGCGACCATCGCCTTCCACGGAAAGTTTGCAAAACTCTTGTTCTGGGAGCCGTCTTCTGTTGTAAGTAAGTGGCCCCGCAACATGGTGGACACATGTCAAACAGGAAGAAGGACTGTCCAACCCCGTGCGCGCGTCGCGGGACTTTAGTCGATGCGGGACGAAGCGAGGGAAGAGTCGAAGAGAGTTACTGTATGCACGTCGTTTTCCGAGTTCGGCGAAAAGGACCAGTTCGAACCAATCCTGCCCGGAAACCAACCTACGACTCACATGCGGTTCTTCGCGCCTTCTCATAAGTAATGCAATTCATATTGTAGTACCTTGCTGCAAAACCGCTCGAAACGCCGAGATCGGGGTGGTTTCATTCACAGGGTTTCCCCAATTATTTTGAGTTCCGCCTGGCTTCCCCCCGATCCCGATGGTCGGCGTGCGCAAAGTAACCCGGAACATGCCCAGGGCTGCGAAGGCGGAGGAGTGGGTAGAGGATTCGGGATTCCCGAGGTCGAAGTGTGGCCAATTTACTGATATATTGCGTGCGGAATCGGTGGAGTGACGGAAACGGTCAGATGTCATTTGTCCAGCTTTTCGTACTGGGGGACTGTTGAATCCATTGAAACAGTAATGACGAGCCGAAGATCTCACCGGACGAAGTGCCTTCCAAACGGTGACAGTTCGATTTGAAGAGAGGAGAAAAGATTGTCCCTCGGTCACCGGTCGTTGGTGACGTTTTTGGATTTACCAACATACGTATCGCGGAACGAATCTAAATGCGGGATAGCTCTCGAGTCGAAAGGGAGTTCGTACGTTGTCTGATTGTTGCATGCGAGCACTTTACCGGAGAACCAAAGTGCCGAGAAAACGCACGCGCATATGATTATGTTCGAAGCAAGGCAAGGTTTGTTCGTAGGAACTACTATTAAAAAGGCGCAGCTTTGGAGAGACTTCGGGCGCTTAGGTCCGTCTCCTGTTCGCCCTGTTTAGTAAGAAGCTGGAGCCACCTGTGTTACATGTACAGGTGGTTGCATTTTCTCCAGGGTTGCGACGCCGCAGACGACGACCGGTTCTAAATTCGGAAGAAGCTTTCCCGTGTGTCCGCGGGCTAAAAATAAGGGACTGCAAACCAGCGGGCAGGGGTGAGGGGAGAATTTCGAAGTAAAAATTCAATAAAACGTGTGTGTGACGAGGGGTGGTAATTCGGAAAAGTGACCGGGTGACGGACCCGCAGCCCTTGTCACGGCACGTCCCCCACACGACCCGTTTTAGGGATGATTACGTTGCCTCACCCCTTTTCCCCCCTCGTGTTGTCGCGCATCGGGATCGGGCTTGCCGGAGGAGATACTCGGGTTTCTTTTTCAAGCGGCGCTTCGATCTCGAAATCTCTCTTTCTCAAACCGACCGTCAGGCTTATATATGACTAAGCGAAGCATCAATTGCACCTGGGAAGGGGAGCCCCTCCGTGACAGACCCCCCATCCAGAACATCTTCTTATCGTGGCAGTTATCGGAGAATAACGCTAATGGAGGACTTCCCGCAGACAGATCACGACAGTTGATACTTCGATAGTCAGGATGAACTGAGGGGGGACCGCGCATCAAGCCACAAAACCACCCAAAATGGAAAGCATCCTGTCACAGACCCTGATTTTACAAAGTAACACCCGCTGACAGTTCCCCAAATCTGAAAAGGGTCCCTACCCCCTCAGCCAGTCGAATTGGGTCCTTGCCACTTGCTCCATGCAACTTTGAGCGCTCTAAACTGGCCCACTAAGCTCGATGATACCCTCCGGGCCTAACTTCGTGAGCTTTCTCCGCCTTTACAAGGCCGGGAAAACACTTGCTACGGGCGGAGAGCGCTTGCGTCGTTCAACGCAAACTGACTAAGCGAGGGTGAACCAAGGGTCCGTGACGCTCAGGGGAATGATGTATCAAGTGCCGAATATCGCGGTCTGTCTACGGGAAGTCCTCCAATGAGATAGAGATCGATAGATACTACTTACTTTGTTCTTGTTCGTGATGTTGCCGAAAAGAGGGTCCTTTTCTGAGTGGAGTGGAGAAGAAGCTGTTGGGTCAGACCGCCACTGTGCAACGGCAAGGACGGCGGACATGAATTGGGCTTTTCTTTGTGTGTTTTTTGGGGGGGCCATCATACATGCATGCATGCCGTGCGTAGTGTGATTCCCCGCTCTTTTACGGCGTTTTACCTTTTAGGAGGTCCGACCAACCCATTCATTTCACTTCGAACACATTGCAACGTGCTACTAAGTTACTTAGCTCATCCGTGGCGTGCGGATCGAACGAACAAGGTCTCTCCGGATAATCCATGACGTCGGATAATCCTAGTGATATTCGTTGGACGTGGATTGTGTTTCTCGATCGTTGGTGGGGATGTACGGCAGGCGTAACAACGGGGATAGTTCGAGAGAGAGAGAGCGCGGGGAGGGAAGATGATCCAGATGAAGTCACTCTTTACCTGAATTGGAGCAGAGCCGGACGCGGGCCGAAGAAAGCCACACGCCGCTTCGGCAGCGAGC
>WSUD01000778.1:0-11487 GCA_019633495.1 Tulasnella sp. 427 | reverse complement strand
CGCCTTGAACGAGATCAACGCGACGTTATACCGCGAGTTTTTCCTAAACTTCTCGAGAGCCGCCGCTCGCTCGTCCAGCTTCATGGATCCGTCGTCTTCGAAGAGGACCGCGGATTAGTACCAGGCAATTCCGAACTGCCAAACGGCCTCTTACATCTGACAAACTTTACGCCGTCTTTCCGCAAGAACTTCTCCACGATATCCAAAAAGCTGGTGAATTGAGAGAAGACGATCGTCTTGTCTTCACCCTCAGAGTCTGACTCAATCTTTTGCAATATCTCGACGAGCTTCCTGGTTTTCGCGCTCGATGGCAGAGTTTGAACACCGAGATCCCCATCGGAGGGAAGGGACTTTCGACGAGCTTTGGCGACGATCTTGACTTCGCAGTCCGAACAATATTTTGACTTGACACCAGGTTCAAGCCTAAATAATCCGAAACCCGTCAGTAAACCGGTATCATTCAATACGTGATGCATGGAACCCACCGATCGTCACAGAGCTCGCACCGACTTTCCTTGACGGTCATCTTCCCGAGAAGGTCTGCCAAGTCGTCCGCCTCTTCTTCGTCATCCTTATCGGTCTCCTTTACTTTAGGCTCGAGAGCGTCTATATCGTTCTTGACGTTTTTCATACAAAGCTCAGGATGACAGCACGCTAAATCGAAAGAAGGTGGCTCGTTAGTGCCACACATGAGCAGCACTGGTCAAGCCCCAACCTTGTCGTAAGCGTAAGAGAAGCACGAGTACGCTCGTGAAGTTGTTGCTGAGGCCGCTCCTCGCGAACTTGTTCAAAGTGAGATCCGTCCGCTCCACCAACGCGTTGTAGAATTCTTGTTCGTCCTGGTCGAAGTCGCACTCGACCATCGCCACGGTACGATCCGGCAGGCTGAGGATGGGCTTTCCATTTACGACTTGATTCTTAGTGCGTCGGAGCATGATTGCCGACAGAACGACCTAGTAACGGAGCATTCTGGTCAGCAACACGACTTCGGAAGCTCGCAAACGACAAGCGTACATGAAGTCGCTTCATCGGAACGGCTGAGCGGCCAGCCTTGATGGGGTTCGCTATTTGGGTCTTGAACGTATCCCAGTCGTTCAACGGGCGGATCTGGAGGAAGTGAAGGAGCGAGAAAAGCTCCTCCACGCTATTCTGCAAATGCGACGGCGCAACTCAGCGTCTCTCGTCAGCAGTGAAGTCAAAGAGACCTTACCTGTATCGGAGTTCCGGTTAAACACCAACGGAACTTGGCTTGCATAGCGTAACAAGCTTTGGCGCCCTGCGTATTTCGGCCTTTGATCGTATGGGCTTCATCTGCGGGGCCAAGTCCATTCAGCTGACATGCTACTAAGCATCGGCGTTCAGTCTCACCAAGCACGATTCTGAGCCATGGGCGTTCGAATAACGCAGCCGGCTTTTTCGGCGCCGCCTTGACCTTCTTAGCTTTGAGTCGCTTGGCAGCGGCGACAAAGTCGTCCTCTGAGTCTTCTGACTCCGATTCGACTGGCTTTCCCTTGCCCTTCCCCGACGAATCGTCGTTGTTAGAAACGCCGTCGTAGTTCTTCCACTCCGCAGATAGAGTCGGATAGGATGTAATGACCACGTCGTGTTGGGCGAGGCGAGTCCCGTCTGAAATAAAGATTGAAATATGGTCAGCTAAAGTGGAAGAACAGTGGGAGGTGTTGAAGTTGAAGTACCTTTGGAACGACTGGCGCCATGATGAGCCAAGACGCGCAGGGTTGGTGCCATTTTCTTGATTTCCGCTTGCCACTGAGTGACGACGCTAGCTGGGCAGACGACCCTTGAGGCGTTTGACTGGATTAGTTTGAGATTCATCGAGCGTGGCCGAGAGTGAACCTCACAGAGTAGTTTTACCAAACTTCTTAGCTTCTTTGAGTTTAGCCTCGTCATCCTCTTTCATCTTGTAATCAACAATCCGAGAGACAATCTGAGTGGTCTTCCCCAGTCCCATATCCTAACGAGTAACAAAGTGAGTGACATTGAAGAATACGAGTTTACTAGACAAGCCAACTCACGTCACCCAAGATCCCACCACACTTCTTTCCAGATTCACGTTCCCCTAACCAAGCGCGACCCCGGACCTGATGAGGCAACAACCTCCAGTCCTTGGAAAAGCCCTCAACAACAGCTTGCTCCATATCCACTTCGGTGTCATCTCCTCCGATAGATTGCTCCAGCAGGTCCTTCAAGTCCTTCTCAGCTTCCTCCGTAGTCTTGCGATGCTCGTAGGGATCCGCCGCAATGTGCGCAAGATTGAAGTTTTCCTCGCCTCCTGGTGTTCCGGCAGGTTTAGAGGAGCCCGGAGCGGGAACTGCCATTGGAGTTGGGCCGCTCATTTGAAACTGTGGTGGAGAGCGAACGGGCGCGGGGTACGATGGAATGTGGGCATTGGCGCTCGATTTGACGTAGCTTCCCTGGCTACTGGCATCGGACGGCCGGTTTGAGCGATCGGTCTGAAGGGGAACTTGCGGCTTTGGAATAGTTGTTTTGATAACTGGAGTTGGCCTTGGTCTGCAGTACGTGTGCGATGAAGGGCGAGACAACGTGAATATAAAGACGTAAAGGAGAAAGTATAAAGACGAAAGGAGCTCACGATTCTTCGTCGTCATCGGAGTCGAAGATGACCAAAGGTCGGTGGCGAGTCCCGTTGAAGTTTCGACTGAGACTTGGGTAGAGCTCTGGGTCTTCAGCCATTCGTTGTCGACTGGTTGCAAAGAGGGCGGTTAACAATAAGGCTTAGGGATTCGAGAGTAAGCGAGAGAAACGCGTCTCACATTCTTTCCATGATAACTAATTCGCGTTCTAAATCGTTCTGGACGACGTCAAAAGGTTCAAGGACGTGATGCGGGACGCGTCGTTGGTTGAAAGTTGGTTGTAATTCCAACCGATTGTTACTGTTTGGACCGTGTTCGTTCAATCCGCAAAAGGCAAGTACAGTCACGTGATACCACGAATGCACCCCACATGGGAGCGCTCGGCAACACGGGCATCGTGCAAATACACGTTTCCTATCTATTGGGGTTCTGCCACTGTCTCCCACGGCTTCTTTCGAACAGCAGCGACTGGCTCACTGGGTTTTTGATCCTAGATGTGCGCGTAAGTTCCTAGGGTTTAGACTGCAGTATGGATCATATGACATACACTGATAGCTTCCGGAATCAAGCGGTTGAACGGTACGTTTGCCAGATTTCCTGTGGCGATCATCTCTGATAGCTGTTGGAAGGATAGTTGTGGGGTGTCCGCGTCGGTTGTCTCTGTGGTGACAGCCCCCGCTGTTGGGCTCAGTGCAGCTGGAGTTGTCTCCGTGGTGGATATTTGGTAGGGTTCTTGAGACCTGCAGTAGCGTAGATAGCCTTCCCAAGTAACGTCAACTCCTCTCAACCTACAGTGATGATTAATAATCTTGATGGGAAACCCGGTCCAGAACTTGCCTAGAGAAGTAAAATGCTTTCGCTCTCCCGACCCTCTCAGCCCTCTCGTCTGCACTCATTTTAGCAGCGTTCTCCTCCGATCCTAGAATGGACGCCAGTCCGCTCTAAGTTACTCGGGTTCATACCGTCGTCGAACTTTCACGTCGAACTGGGGCTGATCTCACCAGGAACTCCGCGTCATCAGAGAACGGGTATGATGCAAATTCGGAATAAGTCGCATTAATAGCAGCACGATCCGAAATGATTTGGGACTCCAGGGACATAGGGATGCAAGTGCGTTGCTTGGAAGTGCGCCGGATTCGAGTCAGTGCTGAACAAACAAACAACGATCTCAGGGCATTCACCGATCACTCAAATTGATCGGTCCCTCGCTGCCGTTGCTTCCAGTCGGTCAGTTCGATTGCAATCAAGTCCAGTCATTAGGATGTCCTGGGGCCTCTCCGTTGACGACCGTCGGTCTAACAACTGGTAACTGATAGAAGAGCCATTCTAGTTAGCAAATCTTGAACAGCTGGCAACCTGTCTGCTGATAGGGGTACTTTGATGCGGACTTATAGTCGGTATCGTAGTTCTCACAATACCCGGAGAGAAGAATGGAGCAGACGCAGCTGGCTGAGGCAACAGAGACTGGTTGAATATCGATTGCTTGTTGCGCTTCAGCTCAACTGCAAGGTGAGCATCTAGACAAAGGATGATGCACGTCCTTACTTGTTCATGCACTCAAATATGGTCTCAAAGACCTTGATGCCTCCAGCACGCATGATTTGACGAAACGTTGACCTCGGAAACGTCGACCTCATGGTGGATCCTAGAACACCAACCAGTCAGTCGCTTCAAGGACGGCCAAAGCAACATCGACGCGCACTTTTTTGTCAAGCTCCGGCTTAGTACTAAACTCAGTCATTGGGACCATGCGCTACGGCTCAGCAAATGGAATGGAACGCTGGTCGTCAAAGGGGCCAACGGCGGCATTGTCCGTTCGGCTCCGACAGAACCCTCTTCGCCGGTACCGAGCAGGAATGAAGGAGGAGATCTGCCCAAAGGGTGCCGACGGCGTATTGTGAAGGGGCATCAGTAGTCCAGTAGCTGCAGGTATGGGGCATTAGAGGACGTACTTACCCGGGCACTGACCACGATTCTTAAGGAGGTGAGTTTCCTCTTTCGGTGGGTCACCATCTCGATCGTAGACTCACAAGCTCACTAAAGTCTAGTGTTCACGGTACTGCTTCATTTTACTTGGTGAGTAAGCTTCTGCGAAATGCAAGGCGAAACGGGCATGCACGGACAGTTCTTGCTTGCCCGTGTTCGTCATAATGCGCTGTTTATCCCTGGTCACCCAGCAAGAGCGAGCGGTAATTTCTTTTTTTACACATGATGCCAAATGCGAGCTGAATACATCATTCTCGCTACGGGTTCCACCCATCAGGACCCGGCCATTCATCCCTCTTTGGATAGACCAAACGCCAGACGAATGAGAAACAGTAGGCCGCCCCTGTTTCTCTAACAGCTCAAGCCGCCTCTCTGTGCCTGCTCTGCTTGACAGGTCTGCATGGAAAGGAGGTTCGCTCCCTCTCAATGGTCTCAACGCTGGTTGGAGAGGCGTTCGAGTAGCTGAAAGAGCGCATTTTCAGCGGGATTGTACCCACTTCAACGAACGACGCTTTTCATTGCTTTTCATGCTGCTTTTTCGCTTCTTATTTGGGGAGCGCAAGGCCTCCCCGCCTGTGGCTGTCTGCCGGTATCGCTGACGTCGATGGCACATGATGATACTTTTGCAGAAGCTTACCCTTGCGACTTGTTTGCTCGTTGCTTTTCTACGAGACACATTGGAAGGTCTTGGACTGTGTAGTCCTCTGTTGGACTTGCTTCGACTTTGGTCTCGCACGGTGTCTGTCACTCGGCACGCGGGCACGGGCGAGCGGTTCTGAATTTTTGTCGTACAAAGAAGCGAGCCGTGGTGACAAAGTTTGGGACCAGGCGACACGCGTTTCTATTCTACTACAAAAGAAGGGGAAACACAAAGCAAACATCTTACAGATTACGATCATCAGGGGTTCTGGGCTGGCCGACGCGACTAGCTCGTTTTCCTAACCCCTATTTTCCTCCCCCTTGATTTCCGGGATTTTGGCTTAGTGGGCCTTGGATCTACGAGTTTTCTGGTCTTCATGTGGGCTCGAAGGAGCTTTTGCAGACCAGCCCTATCACGTTAAATCCACTTTCGTTAGCACTCTGTGGACGATGCGGATCGATCCCCAAAGCTCTTACATCGTCTGGCAAAATTCTTCGCATGTACATCTATCGACCGTGTCGATGTATAGGCTCGTCCAGATGGAGCCTTTGTTCGTTTTCATATCCTTGACCATCGTAGCTCCCAACTGCGCGTAAAACCATTCGAAGGCGGCGACGGCCGCTTTTCTCGACGCCGAGCTCCAGGTCTTCCTGATAATAGGCGTCTTTGGACGCCGTACGACCTCGGGCTCATCCACTTCTAAAAGCATGCCGTCGAGATCCTACAACAACCTTCAGTTAGAACGTGGACACTGGCTTTTGAATAACTGTCGGACGATACTGACCCAGTAGAGGATATCATCGGGAGTTACGGAGCGTGAACTGGTGTTCGACATTTGTAGACAGGAGAAGGCGGTAGAGCGCGCGGAACGAACGAAATGGAACTGGTCAGCAAGTTGGAGGGGGGGTGGCAAGGAGGGGGACGGGGACGAAGGGAGAGCAATGCAAGCAGTCAAGATTGAGAGGGGCATTTATGTGAAATATGTGTGATGCCCCGTGCTTTGGGAGCCAGGACCTAGCGGTCGGGACCTGGACTGAAGACCACGACAAGTTTACCGTCGTCTTACGATTCTACACCTGCCATCTCCCAATCAGCTGCTACATGCATCGACGGTACATGAGGAGGGCTAGTTTAGATGCTGTGGAGTAATGGGGCGCGGGGGAAGAGTCTTGCTCCAAAGTGCTACCCGACCGTGTTTCCTTGACGTCCTCTGAAGCAAGATCGTCCTTCAGCTACCTACAAGCTAAACCTCCCGCTTTCGTAGACGGAGGACCTGTTTGTGGACACCTCGATGTCCGGGGGCGGACGGCGCTGGGGACGATCCCGCGGTGTTTTTTTTGCGCTCGAAGAGGTCAGACCTCCATCACTTCACCCTTTCATGCCGCGCTCGCAAAACTCCACCCACGCCACTCCCTTCATCACTCTTGCTTATGTGAGAGTAGCTAAGATGAACGCGGAGGCCACCCGCCCCTGGATAATCCTAGAAACGTAGCACATCCGGCATATCGATTGTATCATGTGGATCAGATTATCATTTCTCAGTCCCGCCCCATTTCTGTTGTTTTTGGCTGGTGATGTGATGTTGGACGGCGCTGCTTTGTTGAACGACCAGGCTCGACACAATATACAATGACCGTGAAGTTTCATTGTTCCTGCAGGACGCGACGCGAGAATCATTTATCAAGATTGTATAATGACATTTCTGCGAGAGTTGACGCGTTTTTAAACGGGGAAGTAGTGTCGTTGTATCGAGCGGGTTGCGGTGAGTCCCAAGGATTCGGAAACCCGGAGCGCGGCCAACCCGCCCTTCCGACAACCTACTAGAAGACCCTTGAAAGCGCCTCGGCACATGCCGGTGCGATGCGATGTTGAAGCAATTAGGGATGAAACCACCGTGAACGACCTAAAACAGGTCGACAGTCTTTGCGTCGACGAAATCGACGACACACTGACCTCAGCCTTGGCCGCCCTCCCCGTAAAGCTCCTCGTTCATCCCTCTACCAAGAGTCTGCGGACCTCCTTTCTTCCACCTCAGGTCTACTAGAAGAAGACAAAATCTCGCATCAAGACCCTACTCCGTACCCATGATAATCCCCAGATCGGCTGGATTTCGTCGAAGACTAGACCGCCCGGTCACTGTCGAGCGTCCCGACCACCCTCTTCGCCCATCAGTCCTATGCAAGTACCGCCGTTTTGCTCTCCCGGCGCGCATTACGCTGTTGTTCCAGCGATCTACCGACGAGGACGCTGTGCGTGGAGCCAATGGTTATTCAGAGTCAAACTCGACAAGCTCCAGCAGCGTCAAGACCCACCACTTGAGCTCTCTCCTTCGCCGCACTGTCCACTTTCGCAGTGCTAGTGAGATCAAAGAAGAGCGAGGGCGTAGCTTCCTGCCCCAAAGCTGTCCGGAGGACTGATTACAAACATCCGATCACGACGACTCGGACGACCGACGTCGCGACCCGCGTCATGCACTCCTGGTTCCTTACACATCAGCCGGTGCTGTTTTCACTGTACCCCATGGCGCAAGCGCTCATTTAGACATTCAACAAAGTTGCGGTTCATTTACTTTTTGACCGAAGGGGGACAAGGCTCGGTCCCTGTCGGTGAGCGAGTCGACCAGCTCGTATGGTAGAGGAGACTGAGAGCAGTCGGACAATGCGCCATTAACACCTCGCATATGAAGGCTCTTCAAAATTAACAATATCACGAAGTTTCTGGGCTTCGCATGTACGGTACGAGTAAAAGGGTCACATTCCCGATGTACATCTACCGCCGCTTACTCAAATACGATCACTCCCTTTCCCTCATTCTTCCCGACTAAGCAGTCCACCAGCATTTGCATAGAGCCTTCCAAGTTCTTTGATATCTCCTCCTTCACTTTCAGCTTGCCTCCCTTAACGAGTTCAGGCACTTCCGACCAAAAGCCAAAGTCTCCCAGCTTTGCAAGGACGTCGTACACCACGTATCCACTGATGCTAAGATTCTTGACAAGGACTTGCAGCAATGATTGGTTTCCGTGATACTCGGAGGGAGCGAGGTTGTATTCCGAGATAAATCCGCAGATCTGGAGCGCAAGGGTAGTTAGTGAGGCTTTCTGTTCTTCAAGCGACGACGAATCGATGCACGCACGATGATCCTCCCCCATTTTTTCATGCACCCAATCACAGTTTCAAGAGTCTTTCCGCCGACGTTGTCCCAGTAAATGTCGACGCCTCCATGTTCATGCAAAACCGTGGCGATATCTTTCTCCTTGTAGTTGAATGCGACATCGACACCGAGCTCCTTGAGGAATTCTACTTTGCTATCGGACCCAGCAGAAGCAATCACCCGCAGTCCCTCAGCTTTGGCAAGTTGACAAACGACGCTGTTCGGGGGACCCGTTGAGGAGTGTACGCCTGGTCCGGGCCAAAGTGTGCTTACCTGCCTACGAGCCCAGCCCCAGTCGAGACGTATATAGTTTCTCCCTGTAATTAATAGCGTCAGTATATTGTCGGCTGATAGAGTTGTCAAGGCGATACACACCCACCTTTTGTGAACGCACGAACGCTTTGTAGCCGTACCATGCAGTCTCACCCGCCAATCCGAGGATACCCAGATACAGGTGCCACGGCAAGCCTTCATCCTTCAAAGAGCGGAGTTTCGAATCAGGCGAAAACACTGCGTAGTGAGAAAATGCTAAAAATAATCTTGTTAGCGGTAGAGTCCCATGCGGCGAGCTCGGCAGTCGCAAGACCTACGGTAGTTTGAGGAATGGATGTGGCTGCCCACACTATAGTTTGAGTTATCAGAGCGAATAACAACGCCCACTCCGTGACCGAGGAAACTAAACGGTATGATTACTGGATTGTCAGAATTGAAGGAGATCGTTAAACCTACGGGGTGTTCGGCTGATACTCGTATTTCATGCGGTTGCGAAGGTACGGGTCCATTCCTAAAGCGACTGTTTTGGTCAGGATTCCTCCATTTAGGGGGACACGATCTATGTCGAGTGTGAGATCTTGACGGTACACAAGATGCTCGCCGGGAACGGGAGCTCCTTGTGGGTTGGAGATGAAGATGATGGTTGGATTTGGGACCGTAGACATTGTGAAAGACGTATTAAGCTTTGGAAAGACGGACGATATAGACTATTGAAGAGCTGCTGAGCTCCTTCTCCAGCTTAACATATTCCGTATTTAAACATGGCCCGAGTTCGAGCGCCGGAATGACCCCAAAGATAATAATGCTGCCTCCATTCTACATGATCACGAGTAGTCCCGGCGACCCATAGGTCAAAGAAGCTATGTGGATGGAGGTCGAGCTGAATATTGGCTTGCTCGATGACGCGCCTCCAGCTTCAGTAGGGGCCAAGTAGGAAGGTGGAGGTTTGTCTGCTTAAGGGTGGAGGGATTTCAACGCCGAGCATGGTGGGGGCATCGACGGAAAGTGGAGGTGCTGGGGACTTCGAAAGAGTGGTGGAGGTTTCGTTCGAAGGATCGACCACCGTCACGTGAGTGACGGCTTCCCTGTTTCACACGTGACCCTTCGACGATCTCCTCTAAACCGTGACTTTGCCGTTTTTGACAAAGTCGAAACTGCTGTGCAACGATTGAGAAGGGAGTCCAAAACTAACGGGAGGGACGACTAAGACGCACGGTCGATGCGTGAATCTATTCCGGGATCACGGGAAGACTGACGAGTGACCTTGAAGTACCACTAGGAAAACAGGTCGTCTTTCCGTTGCTGGCTTTATCAATCCCTAAAAGCTGTCGAAGTCTAGAGGAAGCTGACAACCCGGAGGCTCAGTATACAGTGAGCCATTCTGGCGCTGCGGCCAGTATGAAGATGGTCGATGCGTTGACCGCTTTCACTAATATCGTCATCAATGGCGAGAAGTAGCAGAGATAACGGCTCTTAGGTATCTTAACTACGAAAGCGAGCAGTAACCTCCTTACAGACGTCTTCCCATCGAATTATACGTTAATAGGGTAGGACAGCGCCCGATGATGAATCCCGTTTCGAAATCCAACTCTGGGATTCATAACAGCTCCTTATGTCGAGTACAACATTGCTCCTGGGGGTGCAGACTTTAGAGCTACCTCTGAAGAACGTTTCAGGGTTTGGATTCCAACGACAGTACCCTCGCTCGCGCAACGCATCATACATACGTACGGCGTATCAACCGGATCCTGGGGCTTCGGCGAGGTCTCGGTGAGAGAGCTCAAGTCTTCAAGTCCGACTTCGTATCGCATTTTGAACAAGTGGAGGGGGAAAATCAGCAAAGGCAGATTCAAAGATTCGTCATTGTAGTGACAGCCCCCTGTCAGTCAATCAAATCCCATGTCCATTGTAATATTACACATTACCCCTTTACAAAGGCGTTATAGAAGACATGCAAGCCGGAGTTTCCCAGAAGGGAGCTTTGTTGAAGGGTCTTGTCTCGGTCTGTTCAATAACACTCCTTCGGTCATGCAAAACATTATAAATCAAGTCCAATGACGCGGGAAGAGAGTCACCACGGGGTACTATTCGCAAGAAGAGCATGTCCTGCTCTCAAGCTTTTATTGCACGTTAAGCTGATCTTCGTGATCGTATCGTTGAGAATTGTGAGCTCCTTCCGCGTGCGGGAAGGAAGCCAATTAATGGGAGAGCACCCTGAGGAACGGTGTCGACTCTTCCTAGTATGAGAACTAGCTCTCCGGAGTTTCTCTCTAAGCTACAGAGCAGCTTTTGGTATGGGTGCATGATATCTTGTGTTCAGTCTTCGAGGTTCGTACCGAGGCTTTACGAGATAGCGGCGAGACAGAGCCATTTCTGCTGACGACGACGCCGAGTGACGATTGGCACCGAAATCCGTCAGCCGTTGCTGCTATTATATCTGTTGTATAAATGTGTCACTCGTCTTTAGTGTCGGTGCTACCGACAATGCACTAAAGGGTCATTGCTCACGTCGGTCATGATGGTATGCGCCGATCTTTCGATTTGAAAGCAGGTGGGGAGAGGGATTCTTGGTGCACGAAAAGCTTGCCAGAGCTGTTAAGAAGCTTGAATCAGTAGCGGCACAAGTCGCTGATGCCTCTCAAGAGATTAGGGGAATCATCGTGCTCGAATGCGATGAGACAATTACGACCCGGCGGCTAGTCAGGGAAAGGGACTCGGAGGTAAGGGCTTAGCGCCGTCGGGTGCTCGCGCTGCTGCCAGAAAATACCACTGCCCTCGGGCACACTGCATCCCATCCCAGCTACCGACGACTGTTCCATCTTAGGC
>WSUD01000773.1:0-11507 GCA_019633495.1 Tulasnella sp. 427 | reverse complement strand
ATCCAAACCAACGACGAATCTCCTCATTTTGTTTACAGGTCTCCGAAGCCAGCATCTTGGGGTGCTGGCTCTCCCACCCCCGGAACCCTTCAATCCATTTCTCTAGCTCGCGTTGGCTGACACCTTGCTGCTTGGCCCTGGCGAGTCCATGAGGATCGTGTATGCTCGCGTAGAAGGGGTACAGAGTCCGCTCGGGCGTAATTCCTTCGGCATTGATGGGACGTTCCATGGCGGCATCGAACGCTGCGGCATTCCAGTTCGGTGGTAGCATTGGATTGTGTGAGCTGTCAATGGCGTCCCAGACGTATTGCAAAGCAGGACTGGGGCAAGGGATGATGGGCTTTTGTAGTACCGCGGGGGGACCTGTGCAGGAAGGCGGCCCCTCGGTATCACAGGACGGCGAGGGCGTTTGAATAAGCGACGGCTGGCTCGATGGAGTGGATGTCGGGGGACTCGGAGAGAATGCTGTTGCGTGCGACCCGAGAGAGGAGTTGCTCACCGATCGAACGAGCAACGGAGCGGGAATGGGTCGGGATAGTTTCAAGCCCGGGTTGATTCCAAGATAGTGGGTCTCGCTCGCCTCGTCGCGCGGTTTGCTCTCCGGGAGGCAAGCACGTTTCCGAGACGGTTTGCGCTGGTGGGATTGCTGGTTCCCTGACTTCGTCAAGGCGGACGTGGGCCCAGTCCCATCCTCTTCCCGGTCCCTCTTGACTCCCGCTACTTGTGGAGTGGCCGAGATATTTTCCACCATAATCGGCGAACAACTCGTCTGGACATGGCTCGCTCTGTGTGGATGATGTGGAGGAGGGAATGTGTAGGTTCCAGAGGACTGGACGATGGTTGGGACGACAGAAAATCTTGGGGCTAAGCCATTCGGGAGAGGTCCTTGAGTTGGAACTTGCATCCATAATGGATCAGCTCCTTGGTTAGATGGTGTACCTGATCTTGACCGAGCACTAGCGATGCTGAGTGGCGTTGAGACCCGGGGTTGAGGAGGCATCGGAGTCCGGCGCCCAACAACGGTATTGGTACTTGCGTTACGCTATAGGCAGTCGCAAACATGATTTACTGGCTGATGAGCGAATATCGAATGTAACCTACACTCCGTGACGCTCTGCTGGCTGCGTCCATGTCAGGTGTCTGTGTTAAAGCTAATGGGGAGGGTGTATAAACGCCCCGATTCGGATACATAGGCTGATCAACGTAGAGGGATGAAGGTGTTATGGAGTACTTAATGTGTATATTAACATTTGGAAGCAGAGGATGTTGATAAGCAGGCTAAAGTCACTTACGAGTCGGGTTCCCTGATCAGTCAGTTCGGATATATATTGCGATTTTGCAACGACGTTTGACGGGCGGTCGAGGCAAGAAGGATGCGGTTGATGCAGAGAAGAGGCGACGTTATATGGCGAACCCGAGGGTTTTGGAGGCATGCTTGGCACAGGCATTCCACGCTGGACTGAAGGTAGAGCGGAAGTCGGATGATTCGGAGAAATAAAGCTTGAATGAGACGTATTGTATATGTCTGTCCCTCTCTTTGAGGTGAGTGATGCGTCCTTTGCTGACTTAGTTGCGTTTTTCTTGGACATTGCGAGATGGGTGGGATGGTGTCGGGAGGTTGTTGTGGTGTAGAGCAAGGAGGTGTACGACGCAAGTCGCGAGGTATACGGACGACCTGTGGACTTTCACAGTGGACTCTTTGAGTCACACTTAGGTTAGAGTCTGCTGTACGCTGGATGGCGGTTCCCAATTGCGGTCTTTTGTTCTTCGTTGTCGTTTCCGTTCGCTGAAACCAGTTCAAGCTTTAATGGTGAAAGCAGCTTATGCAATCAACCCCTAAGTTTGGGCCACACCACCGCTCCGCGTTTCCGCCCCTCAAGCTCTTTGACTCAAAGACTTGTAGAAGTGACAACTGCAACCAACTTGTGTTCTAAGAGAAAGACTTGGAGATCAATCTCATGGCGGGTTTTCCCCCATTGATGTGAGTCTGAAGTTTCGATGAATGGCGAATCGGTCCTTGACAGTTAAGACCCGACATCAACGAATATCACCACGATGTCCGAAAAGCATGTTATCGCGTCGACTTAGGCCGCTCTTTCAGAGATTAAGACACTTTATTATTCAGATTCTCGTGCCTCGGCGACGAGTTGACACTTGAGATCTACCGGCGTACTGCATCGGAATCCAACAATGAAGCACGGCGGTCACAGGTTGAAAGATGGCTTGCAGCATACTACAAAATATCGATGTCAAACCACTCTCAGTCGCTCCGGAACGGGCTGTACTCTGCGTCCCTCAACTCGATATGTCCCTATCGTCACCGCATGCAGTCCCGAAATGAACAATCGACACGATGCCAGTGGCAGTTGCGAAAGCTAGCCATACCATGCCTTATTCATGACAGCCTTTCCCTTCGGGATAAAGTAGCCTTCTTAGATATCTTCCTTCACGAAGTGTGCGGAAACCCTCCAACTGTATGAGGGCTCGTCTATTTCTAGCTCTAACAAATTCCTCTCATACCTCAGTAGGCAATTGAGCATACCGTTTTTTGATCAATCAAAGAATCTTCTTGCCGGAGTATCAAGCACTCGAGACACTGTTCCAGAGCCCCATAGCATAGTCCTAATGGACAACCTAGCCTGAAGGCGCCTTCTTTAAGAAAGCACGTTGCTCTCCATCACGGACACTCGGCGGAATGGTGGCACAAATTTCAATTCCGTATACCGCCGTCAGCCCTACTATCTTCAAGGGTTCTTCATCTCTTGTCAGCGTCACAGACCTACCAGCGTAGATAGACCCTCGGGAATGCAAAAGCTCATTTTCCGCCGCGCGGATGAGTTTGACATCAAGCATGCTTGACCGGCTGCCTTTAGGCACGTCAAGGGACCACAGGGCTCTTCAAACTTACTCCAAGTGAGCGCAAACCGTCATTTTGACATGTGTCGAGAACATCTGAGAGAAGGGAGATATACGTATTGTGAATATGGACATATCTCACTCGTTAGGCAAGAGTCTACTTACTGCCCAGGACGTGGAGAGACTGGCCGTTGGAAGTTTAGTAGCTCCCCAGAAGGACAATATGGCACCTCAAACGGCTATCTGAGTCGCTGAGAGCTCTATTGATAGACTGGAGGTCATGCTGGGGAATCTAGTGAGCGCTGAATGCTGATGAAGAGCAAACGTTCTTGATCTGAGAGCAGGCAGCGACCGAGAAGAATGTGTACGTACATAAACAGGATAGTGGTAGCCGCTCGCCAGCCTCATAAAGAGTTGGCCATCCTGAACCCTGGTCTTGAGAAACCGTGACATGTTTCGAAGAGAAAGGTCGAGATTGCGTCAAGTGCCACTTCTCTGCACTTCGGACATGCGGTGGGGACCAATTGCATGAGTAGCAAATGTGCATTGGCACGCAGCGGCCCGGAAGAAGCACTGAAGCGCGTTGAAACCCATAAAGTGTCCTCGACCTTTTCAGGTAAGCACTTTAGAGAAGTGTGGGAGACCCGGCACGGCAACCTGAAGCCGGTCAAGATGCCAACGACCATTCACAACACGAGCCTTACATGACTACCATGGCACTCTACCCGAAGACGGCAAGGTACGGTACAGAACTCATCTTTAATTTCAAGATATTCATGTACCGCTACTACTGAGCTCGATCCAGACATGGTCCCGATTCCAGCTTATCTACCCAGGTCCTTGTACGGGGTGTACACAATACCTTGAAAGCAGCGTGGCCGCTCCGGCGCTATATCGACCGAATACGTCGCTCATCAAGATGAATCTCAAATTGCCAATCTGGGAGGGTGCAGTGCTCAACGCAAGATGAGGCGGTAGCTCGATTCGGGGGGTCCCGTCCTGCCACCCTGCGGTTCGATGGAACTGAGGAAACGAATGGAATTCTCAGAAGGCTTGAACTTTTTGCGTAAGCCTTGAGTTCGTAGATAAGGTGACAGCCTTCGCCGAAACTTGAAAGCAGCCTTTCCCCTCCCACCGAATCCATGAGTGCTTTCCTCACAACCAACGCTGTCTCACTGGGGGCATCTGGCCTGTTATTGTTCTTTCTCTACAGGAAATACCTCGCAAGCAATGAACATCCTTTATATCCTCCAGGTCCCCGGGGATACCCTCTCATTGGCAGTGAGTAGACGATTCACAAGTGGGTAGCCTGGTAGGGATATTTACGACCGGTTGAACCTTCATCTAGATATTCTGGACATGCCCATGGAGCGATACGTCCTCACCTACTCCAAGTTAGGGGAGCGATATGGGCCTATCACATGGCTCGTAGTGCCAGGACGGACAATCGTTGTCCTTAATACATACGAGGCTATGTACGAGCTGTTGGAGAAACGGGGAAGTAAATACATAGATAGGCCACGGGCTCCTATGATCCAGGATCTTGTTGGTGAGCCGACTAGTACTAGTGCTCTCGATTATTGCTAATCGCATGGACACCAAAGGCCAGGACTTCACTACGCCACTGCGCCAAGGAGACTCAATTTGGCGCCTTCATCGCAAGCTACTCAGACCAGCCCTTTCCGTTGATACAATCAAGCACAAGTACTCGAACCTCTTCCAAGCTGGTGCACAGAGCTATATCGAAGCCCTCACTCGCAAGCCCGAGGCGTTTCTCCCTCTCCTCAAGAGGTAAGAGATTGATCTTTTAGTTATTAATGGTTCCCCGGGATATCATGACATGATTTTGATTCGGTCCATAGGAGCCTTGGAGAGACGATATCTGAGTTGACCTATGCAGCACACACAGACGACGAAGGCAACGATTACGTTGTAATGCAAGACGAGCTACTCCTATACTCCAAGCTTGCGTCCGCAGGTTATCTTGTTGACCTCTTCCCATCGCGTACGTCGAAAAGCTACCTAGTGTGTTGAACAGTCGTTTGATGCTCCTTGTTCCCTTGCCATGCTAGTCAAAATGGTTCCATCCTGGTTTCCGGGAGCTCAGTTTCAGAGGGATGGGAAGAAATGGAGGGCGTTTACCTTCACTGTGCGGGATTTATTGATGAATGGTATAAAAAAACGAATGGTACGAGCCATAGTCTATCCGGTGTTGGGTTTTCGAGCTGATGCAAGGTATCGTGTCTCTCCAGGCCAGTAATGAGCAGCGTCCCTGCTACGTTGCAGACATGCTGGAGGAGTTTCAGACCCTCAGCCAGGACACCGGGGCAGACCCTACTGCAGACATTCAAGCCGTTTTCGACAGCGGCTTTAGCTTTTATCAAGGTCTGCCACTTCCCTTTCACTCGAACGCGATAGATAAATTAATTATCTTGTCGATATGCAGCCGGTACTGATACGGTAAGTCATCGTGTTCCATCTAAAGTTCGAGCTAAATAGAGAATGCTACTAGACGGAAATTGCCTTGAAGAATTTCCTTCTTGCCATGTCCCTTTATCCCGAGGTCCAGTCGCGGGCTCGAAGCGAAATCTACAGTGTCGTCGGTGTCCATCGCTTCCCTGACTTTACGGATCAGGGTCAATTACCGTACATCCATGCTGTTGTTCTGGAGAGCTTGCGATGGAACCCGCCAGCACCCTTCTGTACGTTCCAAGACTGAGCGTCGATTGGTTCTCTGACGTCCGACCCGTTGAATTCGACATCAGTGGTTCCTCACCTAAATCGGGAAGATGATACCTACAATGGATACTTCATCCCTCAAGGAACGATGATCATCCCGAACGCATGGTAAATACAATTGTCTGGAGACTGAAACTTGCGGCGTCCATTCTAATGAAAATGTCAAACATGTTAGGCAAATATCGCGCGATCCAGCCGTCTATGAAAGTCCATCGACGTTCAACCCTGATCGGTTCATCGACAATCCGAAGCTTCTTGACCCCCGCGACTACGTTTTTGGCTTTGGTCGGCGCGCCTGTCCTGGGCATTACTTGGCAGAACATTTGATCTGGATTTATGTCGTCTCCACTTTGTGGGCGTTTGAACTTCAGAGACCCCAAGGAGAGCCGCCGCTTGACGACGACTTAGTTCGATTCGATTTCGAGTTCCTCAAGTAAGTAGTAAAGGCGCTCCCAAAAGGGACCAAGAAAAGCACTAACGGATTTGCACTCAGCTCTCCTCATCCTTTCCGCTGCAACTTCATACCCCGAAAGGAAACTCTCAATAAGACCTCGGTCGCCGGTGCTGCCTAAGCGGCATACTAAGCGCCTATGCCTGGACTTGGTGATTTGTGATCTTCAGATAGTAGATATCTATGAGAGTTGCGGAATCATTCGATAGTAGATTCCAGATTCGAGCTGCGGCTTTGTCTGTGACAACTTCCCGTGACCCGTAACGTAGTGACGGGTGCTGTCCCTATATGTTTGGCGTGGCCGTCCCAGGAGTTCCGTGCCCCTGCTTCGAAGCGCGGCCCCCTTACAAGAGATCCTCTCTACCCCCCTTCGCGAGCAGTCGCATTATGATCTCTGCATCTCCTACTACTGTTGCATTCTTGGGATGTTCTAGTCTGCTTCTTCTTTGGCTTTTACGAAAGTACCCGAACAGTAAGGCTGAGTTTCCTGGTCCTTGGCAGCTCCCTCTGTTAGGCAGTATGTGCACGTTGACTACCCCTATATCTAAGCTACGTCCCAGACTTATGCATCAAATGACTACCTATAGATATTTTGGATGTACCTCTAGAGCAAGTCACCCTTGGCTACTCCAGGATGGGGAACCAATACGGACCCGTGACACGGCTGGTCGTTCCCGGACGGACGATCTTGGTCCTAAACTCTTACGATGCAATGCACGAGCTTTTAGAGAAGAGAGGCAGCAATTACATAGAACGGCCAAGAATGGCGATGCTGCATGATCTCGTTGGTCAGTGGAGCAACTGCTCATAAATCTACCTAGCTTACGCCATTTGCAGGGATGGACTTCCCGACACCGTTCCGCGGGGCGGACAAGGCGTGGCGCCAGCATCGGAAGCTCCTTCGACCAGCGCTATCTCTCGACACTATCAAGAGTCAATACTCCGGCCTTATCTTGACCAGCGCTCATCGGTACCTTCGATCACTCAAGAGCGAACCTGACCGTTTTCTGCTTAACCCTAAAAGGTGCTGTCGTCAAGGAGAGAATCCCTTCTTCAATGCTTCATTAATACATATCTTTAGGAGCATTGGGCGGACCGTTCTGGAGCTGACCTACGGCGCGTATCACGATGGCCAAGGAACTGATTATATCATTAAGCAGGACGAACTGCTCGAGTGTACTAAAGCGATTGGGGTGGGTTACTTGGTAGACATCTTCCCACTCTGTAAGTACCATTGGCATGATACCCGACATCACTGGAATATTCACCATGCTAATCACGTCTTGTTCTCGAAGTGAAATACGTTCCGGCTTGGTTTCCCGGTGCCAAGTTTCAGAGAGAGGCATCTCAATGGAAAGAGGAGCTATACAGCTTACGCGCCCTTATGAGGGAAGGTGTCGAGAAGCGAATGGTATGTCAACTCACGTCTCGGATATGAGGGACTTCACGCAGTTGACTGGAGCGACGTTTAATATTAGGCGGCAGACGAGGGACTTTCATGTTATGTCGCGAATGAGCTCCAAAAGCTCGAAGATCAGAAAGGAGTGACCGACGGAGAAGTGGAAGCTATACACGATAGCGGATTCAGCTTTTATCAAGGTACAACACTTTTTGAGGTTCGGCTCGATTCTTCCCGCTGAACTGCCGTCCTGCATGTAGCCGGCACAGATACAGTGCGTCCTTCAAATCAATGCTGCAACAAAGCTGACTTAGTTGATTACTGGAGATTGAGATCGCCTTAAGGAACTTCTTATTAGCCATGAACCTTTTCCCCAAGGTCCAGGCCCGTGCGCAGAGAGAGGTCGACCGCGTTTTGGGCAATCAGCGACCCCCAAATTTCAGTGACCAAGAGAACATGCCGTACATCAATGCTCTGGTTTTGGAATGCTACAGGTGGAACCCTCCTGCTACGATCCGTACGTTGGGGATAGCCTCTTAGCAATAGGTAGTTCTGACTCCTTGCTCTCGTGGAAGTATTTCCTCATACGAATCGAGAGGATGATACCTACAACGGTATCCTGATCCCCCGAGGGACAATGATACTCGCTAACGCTTGGTAAGTGCCAAGAAGCTCCTGACCGTGGCATTCAGACCACACCACAGTTGGATTGCTTGATTGGTGACTTTACTCACAGGGGGCTCTCGCGTAATGCAAAGATATACGACGATCCGTCTGCTTTTCGCCCTGAACGCTTTGTCGACGACCCAAACATTTTGAATCCTCGCGACTTCGTTTTCGGCTTTGGTAGACGTACCTGCCCCGGGATGCATTTAGCACACCAGCTTGTGTGGACTTACGTTGTCTCGGTTCTTTGGACATATGAACTCAAGAGGCCGGAGGGAGAGCCACCTCTCGATAAAGACATCGATCGGTTTGACCTGAGACCTTTGAGGTGAGGTGTGTCAAGCATTCTAGAGGAATAACGCAATGACATCTGCACCATAGCTCGGCCAAGCCATTCCCGTGCGAGTTTATTCCGAGGCAAGAGGCGATGGATAAGCTTCTTTGCGTTCCAGAGTGAGCGGGAGAGGCAAGTCAGTGCCAGATGTATGGGGTCGGTTCAACAAAAATTTGTAACCGTCCCAATATTTCCACAGCAAATCACACTCAGAGCTTAATGTCGCGTTGTAAATATTTTTAGCTCTGGCCCTGCATCGGGGTCCGAATCCGAATGCCCTTCACTGGGACCTCATGTACCCAACCTCCACCATCTGACATTTTATGGATCGTTGAGCTCACCACTTTCTAAGTGCAGCAATATAACCTGTTAAGACGGAGCTGACATGCGGTTATCCAGTTGGGCTTTGCGACGAGATAGTCCATAGTTGGCTAAGTCAGCACTGGTGGAGGTCTCTGTCTGCAAGCGATCATGGGACGAACTTCACATTTCGAAGAAGTTTCCATAGTTTCACTTGCAACCAGCGACGGCCGAGCGGTTGGAGCAAATGAGCTCCTCGGAGACCGAGATACCAGCATTCTCGTCAACCGAGCTGACACCATCGAACTGGCGTTGAGTGGGCTCAACATCCGCGGTAGCCCTCCGGACGGAGACCTACAACCCGAGTTTCCAATGAAACCAGACACTAGTTGACTCAACACTGATTCGTATAAACCCACGAGACTACTGAGGTTCTCAACGACGACACGAGGGAAGAGACCGCGAGGGTGAGAAAGGGGTGGCGGAGATGTTCGGCGCCGCGGCTTTTCCGCCTCGTAATTTCTCTCGAACAATCATAACTCCTGGAACTCGCCCTCCGAGGATAACCTTGACTCTTTTCGAAGCCAACTGGACTAGTCCCCGCCTCCACCCGCGGATATCCAGAGACGCACCTGACCCGGCTGGAGAAGTCTTCGTTATCTACGCGAGGGCCAAAATGTCGCAGACCGTCCTCACCGCCGGCTCGCTTCGTCAGACATGAACCTATGACCTTTCCGGATCGAATGGTTTCTCGGTGTCTACCCCACAATCGAGGCTGCCGATTAGCTCACTTCTCACTTGCAACGGAATGTTAATCTGCGGCTTTTGCTGATACCTCGTAAACGCCGTGTAGTCAGGGATCGCCGAGGACCGGATATCGTCGGGCCACGATACGACGTCATTCCCATGCCTAACTTGGGTTTATCATCGTATATAAGGATGGCTGGGCTGGGCTGGCTTGGGTTCATCAGCTCAGCCAAGTTCTCTCATCTCCTCAGGCCTCTTACGGTACGTCGCCTTGGCTCCTTTCAGCTCTACAGTACTAATTAAAACCTCCTCATAGACCTTCACCTAATCTCTAATAACCCTTGAGCAAGTCGAAGATGTTCCGCTTCCACCCTCTCCTCTTCGGTCTCATCACCGCCGCCGGCATCGTCGAGCTCGGCTTGACCGCCTACGAGCGCAAGCAGCAGCACGACTATCCCATTGGCGGACACGCTGTGACCTCTCGGTAAGCCCCAGCTGATTCCAATGCTATAGAACGCTCGAGCTGACGGGACCGCATATCAGCCTTGACTACCTCTTGTTCTTGTCCGTCTGGACTACCGTCACCGGCAGTGCCTACCTCATCTTTGGCAAGACCGGCAAATTCGGCGCGATCGCATCATTCGCCTCTCATGCATTCTGGCTCTTCTGGACCTTCGTCATGTGGCTGATCGGTGCTGCTCTCTACCAGAGGCAGCTCATTGAGGCCGGCTGCGGTGAGACCAGCCGAAGGTGCCATATCAACCACGTGAGTGTTCCCTACATGCCATAGCAAGAGTCGATGCTGAAGAGGCTCATTTGAATTGCTAGACCGTCGAGGGTTTTGCGTGGATCGAGATGTCTTTGACTTTCATCACGTTTTTCATCATCCTACTCCACGTCGGTGGCAAAACTGAGCGCTACAGGACTGGTCCCTACGACGCCTAAACAGGATGATAGCACCCCGGCATCCCCCGGAGTCCTTTGATCCTGTCAACTCTCAATATCATGTTTTGCTCTCAACGTTCTCTTTTGCTTACTCTACGCTTTCCATGTAACTTGCAGTTGTTCTACCACCCCACGTCACGTTACCCACACTTCCTTTGATAACATACATCATCGTATGATACACGTCTATTTGTTTCATTTGACTTGATGTCATGCAACTTCACAGTGGTCTTCTCGTAGGTTTGTGTAGACCTTGTCAAAGAGTTGTCTCACTCCAGACCACGAGGTCACGGAAAAGGTGGCTCACAACTCACCGAGTGCCGTCACATGCTGTGGCTCTCATCATGATCCTGTAGGACCCTTTGTTCGATCGAGGACATCGTTTCAAGGCAACTTTAGAGCGCTAATATTAGACGCATCGAAACGTGGAGCCCGTCATCTCACGCCCGTCATCGCCGACGTAAGAGGCTCTGCACGACAACCCATACCAAACCACATCATCCGCCGCTTAGCATTTGCTCATGAGCACAGGCATGATCATGAGGCTCCAGAGCTCGAGCTTCCCGAAGCTGCGGAACCACGAAAGAAGTTACGGTTTGCGCTAAGAAAGATGCTTGGTCATCAGACCTTCAGCCGCAACGTATACCTGCAGGTTTGCTCAAGTGCTCATTTCCAATTGCGGCGGTGACGTTAGGCAGAAGCACGCCCGGCGTCATACCTCGGGCTTAGCTTGTCTGCCTCTTTTCATCGTCACCCCGTTACCCCGGGTTGTCGGCTGGCGCCATAGCAGTATCGTGCCGAACGCACCCAAGGTTCGAAGCCGAACTATGACAGTCCTCTGCGTAGGGCTCGACCCATGACGGAGCCCAACGTCATTTAGCTTTCCTGCTAAGCGAGCCGTATCTCAAGCGGGAAGAGCAATGGTATAAAAGGTTCATCGTGCTGCTGGCCCTTAAGCTGCCTATCGCCTCTCCAGTCCTCCTTTCCCGCCAGTCACTCTTCTCTCTAACGCGCACCGCATATCCAGAATGAACAGGACTAAGAGAGAACCTATCGGAACTACCGCCCCC
>WSUD01000771.1:0-11510 GCA_019633495.1 Tulasnella sp. 427 | reverse complement strand
AGCCAGCGAAACTACAAGAACCACAGTCACCATCATGACGACGACTCGGACGACGAGGCACCGAGCATGCCTGGGTCTTTCCACTTTGGGTCCCCGAAGCGCAGTCCGGGTGGCGGCGGCGGTAAGGAGAAAAGTGCGGTCGATGCCGTTGCGGAGAAGTTGAAGGGGTTGGGGTGGAAGTAACTCGGGTAAAGGGGAGGCACTCCTTTTCCTATTAACGCACGAATTACTGAAGAAAGGTAGACTGAGGTTTTTGATGATGGTTGTGTGGTCATACCTTGGGTATCTCGAGGCTTTTTGGACGGACTCTAATAATGTAGTGGTGAAATCGGGGCACTAGTCGGAAATCTGGGTCGAATGTAATTTTCACTCTCGTGTTGTCTTAGCTCTTTCGGTTTGTTGTTGTTACTTTCGTCTATTGATTGTAATACCCCAGCTATGTATTAAAGAATTGTGTTCCTTCTCGTGTTGATACCGTGTCTCGGCTGCGTTTAGAGAACCGCGTTCCCCTTGCGATCAGCTACACCACATTCCATCCTGGCGCTCCGACTTCCAAACTGCATCGCCCTACCAAAACAAAACCCCAAAATTCAATCCGCCCAAGGCTCTCACGACCCTTCACTTCTATCACGCACACTCACCGCTTCTTCCTCCAGCTCGCCAACACGAGTCCCATCCGCTCCGCGAGCATCCTCAAGAGCATTTTATCCCCCCTCCCTTCCTCCAACGTCGGGTTCGCTTTCACTTCCACCGGCAGGCTGGCGAGGAACGCGACGACGGAGAGCGAGAGGAACGGGTACCGCGTTTCTTTCCCGTTGGAAGATATGATGCGGTCGTCTCGCCCGAGGTTTCGGCTTGGTAAGCGGGTAAGGTCGAGCTGGAGCTGCGAGGATGGATTTGTTATTGGAGGTGGAAGTTAAGAGAGCGTGCAAGGAGAAGGGAAGTACCTCTTCGACGAGCCCTTGCCATCCGGCTTTGGAAAAGGCTTTGCGGTGTCGAGAGTATCCACCCAGGAGTTCGTCTGACCCGAGCCCGCTAAGGAGGACTCGTGCTTGACTAGTGTAGGGCGTTGAGATTCCGCTGGAGTTGGTTATGGATCCCATCCCTCGAGATGCGAAGAATAGGGCGAGAGCGAGACTCTACATCGACGAGATTGGAGTTGTGAGATGGGCGGTCAGGGAAGTGACGGTTGTGCACTTGCCATGTCCATGACGGTTTGGTTTGGATACATGAGGTTTTGCACGTGTGGTCGTTCGCGGTGACATTCCTGAGCGAATCATGGATCTTCAGTACTTCATCGCTCGAGGAGAGGGCGAAACTCATGTCCATTTCTCACCTCGTAAGGAACGTCGATTTCGACCTGAGAGAACAGGCGAGTTACGTCGCAGCTTGTCAAAATAATGCCCGCAGCTCGTATAAGACGTTCACGTACAAAGTTCCACATGCGCTCTGGGCAACATCGACGAAGCTCTTCCACTTCCTCTCGTCCAGTCAAGCGGTCTGGAACGTCGTACGTCGCTTGCCCCTGTCCCGGCTCGTCTTCTTCCTCTACCTCATCCGTAGTACGTGCCTTCTTGCTTTTCTTGAGGGGCTTGGAGGCGGCTCGAAGAGTCCGAGGATTCTCGAAGGCCACGTTGAGGAGGTCGATTGGTTCCGAGAGAGGGAGATGCCTACAGACAACGGTCAGAAAGTTGGACAGTAAGGGGTGCATGCGAGCTTACTGGTGGGCCAGATAGGCTAAGACGGTGCAGTCAATTCCACCGCTGAATAAAACGGCCACGCGAGCGAAGCCTGGACCGACCGGATGACTGATCCGGCAAGCCTCTCAGGTTACGAGTCGAAGTGTAAAAGAAAAACAAGGGGACGGACTGGTGTGGGATATGTTCTACTCGCAGTTTGACGGATTCGTCGAGCATTCGCGTGAGGTCGTCAAGAGCCTGTGCGATGGGGGTTGAAGTTGGGAGCCATGTGGATGGGATTTGGCCCAATGGTAGGGTATCGTTCAAGGGTGGGATTAAAACCTGAAGAGTACAGGCATGTGAGCATATAGATTGACTGAGTGTGTAAGACCACCCACGTAATCCATCTTTACTGGAACTTCGGTCGTTCGACCCAGCAATTCAATCGACTGCTTGAACTGGGAGGCAAACGCATCTTGACTCTTGATGGTGTTGAACTTGACGCAGTGGATTCCATCCGGAGTAACTTCCTCGAAATTATATCCCGCCGCAGTCCCGTTGCAAGACGAGGCGATGATGACATGGGGACGTTCCTTAGTAGGGTAATGCACAAGTAACGATCTTCGACCAATTGGGTCTCGTGCGTAGTACAGGTTGTTGGTGGCGGCCTACGAAGGTTTAAATGGGCTCTGGTCACAGAGACGACTTTATACGAACCTGGTAGAAGACGAAAGCATATCTTAAGCAGTTGGTAAGGGGCCGTTGGAGTGAAGAACTGCTCAGATGATGACTCACGGTCCCTCGATTTCTGCCAGAACCTCGACGGGCTTGCTAGCTCCGCATAGCGCTTCGTATAGCTTCTTTCCATCGTTTTCGCGGGGGAGGACCTTCAATGTCCCGAAACCCGTGAGTTTTCCGCAAGCGTACGATTGATGATTATGCTACCTCTAAGCCGTCGAAAATCTACGGCGACCATTCAGTAACCAATGAACAAGTCAAAGACGAGGATAACAAGTTACCTCTCCATTCCAGCAAAGTATGTCGCCCTGGTAGACTCGATGTGGCTGAGGTGTAACACTCTGGCCGCGAAGATGAAGGACTGACGCGTAAGCGGAGCCGTTGAGAGTTGGGCCATTCGACGGAATCTCGAGCTCAATGGTTCTCTGATGGTCCGGACCTGTTTCGTGGGTTGCTCGTGAGCTCGAATGCCAGTCCAGCTTGGCATAAAACTTACCTCGTAGTGCGTTCAAGGAATCGAGACCAGCGAGGAGTGTATGATACTCCGACTCCACGTGACTCTCTGGGCCTGACAATGATATTGAAAATACGATGCCACACATCCAGATGTCTTTGTATCAGAGAAAGTGGTTTGGCGGTTCAAGACAGGATCAGGAGATGCACAACTAAAGGCGACAGGTTGGTTTTGGGCCACTCCATCCCACGATACCGCCACCCAGAGCAACATGCACATCAAAGCCATTCAGTCATAGCATACTCAGTCGATCCTCATCGATCCGATAAGTAAGTCTACTAGTCGAATATATTCTAGTGTATGGTCTCCTTGAACCCCAATCACCTACTGCGTCGCAATCGGGGGATTAGCGTATCGGACCACTGCAATCCCTCTAGATCTCCCAGTCTCGTGTAGTTCAGCCTACACGCGTGCTATCGCTCGGGTGTCCAGTGGTGGCTCCCCGACAAGTAGCACGATGGGGATCGTAGTAGCTGAAGAAAACTTTACCGGATCTTCGCACCTTCTATATGCCGCTAAACTATACAGTTCAGGGTTCGCTACTTGAAACAGGCTACCAACCATCACCTTCACCCGGAAGGAAGCCCCGAGTCACATAGAATACCAAACTCATCATCAAAAACATCCATGAATACAATGAAGCTCATTCTTCCGTTTTTTTTTGTTGAAGCCTTGACTGCGATTCGGCGATGAAGAATAGGATGCGACAATTATCCTCCGCATCGCCAATGGTGATTTACCAAAACTCGAAACAAATGACCAGTTCATTCAAGTCAAGACTCTTTGCAGTCTCATGACATATTGTTGGCTTTTGGAGCTAAGTGAGCGACCATTGGCCGAAGCGTGCCTGCAAAGATTGTACAGGATGGTGAGTTCTTCGCTGTGTTGATCGGTTGGGGTGGACTAATGAATGCACTAGGCTTCAGCTATCCCATCACAGGAGAGAAGAACACGATCCGGTCGTCTCTTGTTCGCCTTAGGAAGAATCCAGCAGTAGAATTGCGCTTATCTTGGAAGAAGCGATGAGTTTCGCCAAGTTAGCTCAAGATCAGAGCAGCGTTATTCAGGCCGCGACACAGCTAGGACACGTCTATGGAATGCAGCACGAGTACTCCAATGCGGAAGAAGCATACACAGAGGCACGCAACGTTGTAGGAAGGGAGATGAATGAGTCTCAAAGGAGGTGCACGTGAAGTAGTGGTCCAATGTTGATAATTCACGACGATCTACTGAGAGTAATGCATTAAAAGCAGCCGCTTCTGGTGTCAATTATTACGAGCATGGTACCTCAGCAATGTGGCTCATGAAGATCCTCTCCAAGGTTGCCGACTCGTCGCGTTGAAATCATGAGCACTTCTTAACAAGGAAGGCTCGTACATTGAACTTAACCTTATAGCCAATTAGTGTTAAATAATGCTTGAATTAGGCTCCACCTTTGAGACCGCAAGGGTCACCTATCGATGTCCAGTCTCCAGTTCGTTGCATCGGGCGGGACTCGAGTGCTCGGGTAAGTGTCGGCCAGACACCAGTGCGTTCCTGGTTGTCCAGTCTCACTCGAAGTCAACAGGGTCCGAAACAGACAACTCCAAAACCCCGAAAATATCATTTATCTGGCAAATCACCCAAACGAATTTAGATCGTGTCCGCCCCTTCCTTCCAGCTCGCCTGCTCTCATACCTTTACACTCCTTAATATGGAATCCTTCATGCACTTTCTTGTCCGTATATACTTTATTTGTCTCTTATCCTTCTCGGAAGGTGCTCTAGGCCGAGCAGTGAATCCTCACACCAAAACTATCGATACGTTAACAAATGGACAGCGTTTTGCGAGGTGAGTGTCCCACTTATAGCCTTTTTTTCTCATCCCTTACGAGCTCGCATCATCCTCAGAGGGCTTCCTCCGGCTACCCCTAAGCGCCTATACCGACCGGACCGGGTGAAAGGTGTGGGTTTTACGACCTTTGAAGTAGTTCGTACTCAGCAATTCTAATTATGGACTTGAAGCTCCCCGTGCAGGTGCTTCGAATGTCCCTGCGTGCACCGTGACAACGTGTAATGTAGGACTCGCTCAGTGCGAGCAGAAGTACGGGCCTCTCTCGTTTTCGATTTTTTTTGGTGCTCGGGTGCTGATCCCTTGATGTCCTTTTATCTAACTATCCACAGTTTTTACGTTCGTGTCCTGGACGCTGGTACCGGCAACTCTTACCGGTATCTTAACAATCCGGGCGGAGTAGCAGGAGGGTAGACAGTCTCTCAAACACCTCAGTACCTTAGTAGTACAGGCTCCACCCCCTTCGCACTTTCCGTTGTGAACAGCGGGGAGCGCTCGTACCTCGAGATTAGCAGCTTCCGGTACGTTTCATAATGTTTGCAAGTCTTTCTGGTTTCGATCTAATGTAATTATTTTTCTAAGCGGCGACACTCGGTTCGCGACTGGAACCATGCTGGGTACGGGTTGCCGTACAGAGTAAACGAAAGCGGGTTACTTACTGAGCTTTCGCCGGTTCCTTCATATCCGCTTAGTGGATTAGGACTATTTCGCGAGGACTGTCTGGCGCGTGGACGCACTGGGCAAGCTTAGCGCTTCGGGTAAGCTGGCCGATGTGAATTATCCCGTGATCCACGTGTATTACTTTCCTACTGTGAGTTACGTCCCAGAAAGATATCCTGCTCAATTCAAATATCAAGCTCTCTGACCTGTCTGATTTCTCATGCTGTAGGGCCGAATCATTGTGCCGGGGCTTCCCGAGGCCAGCATCGGCAACAGTCCCAGTTACTTGTTGGCGGTACGTTCTCTCCTTTCATCTCGAGTTGTTTGCATCCATTTCAAGAGAAACTTAAACCAGCGAATCTTTTTATGATCATTCTCAGACGCTTCAGATCGAGTTCCCATGCATCTAAAGACACCAGGATATCTTCGCGAAGCGGTCTCAAGCCATCCGCCGGTAACTACCTCGCCGTGTGAGACTGGAAAAGCTCATGCTCTTCTGTTGTTTCCTTCCAATTTGAGAGCTCTTTCTCTTCCGACGAGGAGGATGGGGCTCGTTTCTCCGCTGGTGCTCGACCCGAACCCCGTCGATCCGAAGCAGTGCGCCTGAACCTTGAGTGCTCTCGTAGTCGGCATGAACCATGAGGTAAGCTCACTGGTAGCCTATGGGAGCGTATGACGATCTTCCGAAGTCTTCTCGACTGTCGTTTGGGGTTCTTTCTTGATGGGTATAGGATGCTCTCTCATGGGGAGTTCGCGAGGTCTGAGAGAATGAAGAAAAGAGCTTTGCCAGGAAACGATATGCGCGGCTTTCGGTAACTCGAATTCGTCCTTCGGGTTTTGAAGGACTTTTCGGGGTCTGAGAGCAAAGCTTGCCAGAGTCTCTCAGGCTCCTCCGTCACGGTAGTCTGAGGCACGGAGACTACGCTTGCCACGGAAGGACGGACGTTGCCTTCACGGTCTAGACGGAGGCGAAAGAACAAAAGAGGCTCACAAGAAAACGCCATTCGGGATTGTCGGAAACTCGGACGATGGGATCCAGACGAGGGGTGGGTTGTGCGTTATTCGCTGGGTAGCTCACGAGTTGGAGCCCGCTGTCGTAAACCCCTCCTCATACCACGAACGTTCGAACCCGTCGACGCGGAAGTATCTGACAGCTACATACGGAGTTCGAGGGTATCCAGCGCGAATTAGACTGCTTATCCGAAACACCATTTAGCCTCGAGCCTAAAAGGCCTTTCAAGGTGGGTATTTCGAAAACGAACAGTCAAAAGTGTATTCAATACCACCGTGTCGTGTGCAAGGAATAGGTGATATCACTTCTACACTATACCCTTCGACCTCCGCGTTCCTTTCGTTATCGATGTTGAGGTGAAATAGCAGTTCAGCTATGCTGAGGTGTCGCCGGGTCCGAACGAGAGCCAAGTTGATCGATATTGGCTTAGCCGACAAGTTCATTCATACCGGACTGTTGGTGAATTAGAAATGGGGATTGTTACCAGATGAAGACCCGGCCGGCTGACCCCTCCCAGCGAAAGACTTTGGGCATGTGCGCGGATAGGTCAAGCCCCCCTTTTTCATGACCGGCGTAAGTGTGAAGGCCAGCGCGGTTTTGGCTACCGAGGCGCCCAAGCGGAAACTAGCGCATGGTGCCTTGAGCCCATTGAACCGCTTTGCGAGCTATAAATAGAGGCGCATGAGAGCCGGCGGAAGTCGTGAATGTTGCTCAGGTGCCTAGGAGGTGAGAGATGGAAGGGAACCTCAGCGGAAAACGGGAGCCCTTTTCCCAATTGGGTGGCGAGCACGAGCAAAAGGTGGTCGTGTGGGCTATTTCGAAGAGGATATAACCGGCGGTTAACTCCGTTCGTGATGTTGTCTCGAGGCCGGGCCGGCAAGGAGGCCCATGGGTTTGAGTGACGTATGGAATCCAGACCGTGCTGCAGAGATACCGTGCATTGCGCTTCGGACTCCTGTGTGGTGGGACGAAAGATCTGTCTGGGGGTATCGCGGGCGAAATAGTAGAGAGCAGACAACACTCGCCATCCACGCGGATCCGACGCGCCCTCCTAAGTGAGAAGAGTGTATAAACTCGACCGGGGAGTGTCGATCGAGTGTGTCTCGGGACGATACGAAGAGAGCGCGGTGGGAGTTTTCTTTGTTTCTGTTTTTGATTAGATGAGATGGGACGTACGTCGAGGTGTTTTGGGTTGTCTCACCGCATTGATGAGGCAGATTGCGACATGCATGATACTTTGGCACATGGAGGAAGGGATCCGAGGGCCGTTTTAGGCGGTGATTATTACGCCGTTTCGGGTGCGGCGCGTCTCACTCCATACGTATGTCCGAGACTAAAGTTCGCTGTTCGATGGTTTCGGACGTTGGAGCTCTGGAAGTTCATCTCTGCGTTCGCTCGAAGACGTAGCGCAGGGGACAGAGATGAATTGGAAAATGATGGATTCCGGGCACTGGCCTAAGGCGTTTCGCGGTGTGGTTGTACCGAGCCCGCCGGACCTCGAACTCAGGTGAGGAGCGACTCGCATCGCGTACCGACTCAGGTGAGGAAGGGCTCCAGATCACGCCTAACGAGTCTAATGGCGACAAGAAAGAAAGCGTTGGAGGGTAAACTGATTACCACCAGTCCTCGCTTGACCCTTAAACAGCCACGAGACCGACATAGGCTCTGTTGAGGTCAATTGTACGTTATCCTACATGCTAGATTAGGCTTGCTTTCTTCTGTTCGTTTTATGGTTGCTTAGGTTCAAGGGACCTAAAGAGGTAACACCTGACTATGCGTTCAGGAGACTGAGCGGTTGTGTCGTGGCTTAAAATCGCTTGATGTAATAAAATGTGACCGGAGGGAGCGAGAACGTCGGGAGGTGTGACTGAAGTGGAGAGGGGGGTGGTCGCCCCAAGGAGGTGGTAAGCTTATATAAGCGCTCAGCGAGCTGGGATATTTCATCTGGAACTGCCTCTCCGCTTACACCGACCTCACCCGTTTCCCCCCCCCCTTTCCCCTACCCTCGCCTCTTGTGCACTTTCCTCCTGATACTAAAATACCCTTTCGTCGACGCTTCTGCCCAACGACCTCTTGACCTTTTTGTCAGTTTCCTCCTTTCGGACCTTCCAGCCCCCCGTTCACAAGACATACCCAAAAACGATGCCGGTATGTCGCGTGATTGAAACTGGCCACAATCCAGACTGCTCACCTGGTCTCCTGCCCACTCGTTCATATACCGACCCGCCGCATTGAATCATCTATTGCGCTCATCCCAGCTCCTCTATCCCCGACCTCACCACGACAGCGACGCTTCCGTCCTGACCCTCAGAATGCTCTCCCTCTATTCCAATCCGTCGATCATCAAGCCCCAGCCTACACTCGTCTCGTTACAACAAGAGGACACGGCGCAGTGCAATGAGAACGTCACAGAAGTGCGCACTCGAATATAGTCTCGATTCCAACGGGACATTGAAACTGACCGAGCGCCCGTCTCTCCGAAACGCCCAACAGGTCGATACGACTACGGAGGCGATGGACAAACTCCTCGAGTAAGTCGAATATCTCTAAGGCGTCGTTTCCCCCATCCAGTCTCGTTCCGAACGGTCTCGTCTGTCGCTTCGAGACCCGGCTCCACCCAGACCTTCCCCAAGGCCTTGCGTCTCGAGTTTCCCAAGAGGACATCTTCGCTAACGGAGCTCCTTTACTTTTTCCTGTTCCCCGTTCTCTTCCCCGCACCCACCCGCAACAGCCTCGTCAGGTCGACCACTTCGACAGATGCCCCGATTATCTTGCGCTGCAATCTTCCGACGTTGCAGTCTCAGGACCCCCAAACCGGTTTCGGTATGTCGTCTCTTTCGCGTTGGGGCCAACCCAACCCCGCCCACACCCCCGCGTTCGAGTGCCCGTGGCCTGTGAATAACAACGCAGTGCCTCTCACTCCTCGCGGCGGGTTGGGCGTGCAAATGAATGCCGGGCCGCCTCGTTTACTCACATGACGTCGATCTCTCTCTTTCTCCGTTTAGGAATTGACTTGTATGACCTCCGAGCTCTGCATGCCAAATCGCTGGTCTTTGTGCACGCGTTCATCGACAAGCTGAAAGCCGCAGGCGTGAGTACCACCCTCTCCCCCGCAATTATGTTGTCATGCATAATGTGAACATGTGGTCCTGATGGGTTGTCTTCTTACGTTCTCTCTCTCTCTCTTCATTTTGGGAACACGCGCGGCTAATCAGTACCAAGCCTCTTACAAGCTCACGGTCTCGGCGGCGACCTCCTGCACCCTCATCCGCGTCGCCGCTGGCGATCCCTATGCTTCGTTACCCCAAAACGAGCTTGACCGCGTCTGCTGCAAGCTCAAGGAAAAGCTGTCGCTTGTTGAGAGGTGAGTCTCGTGTTTTGTGGTATCCCACCCCCTTCCCGTCTCTGTGGAAGAGAAGGGAAACTGATTTTCATTTCCATCGGGGGGCTTTCCACTTGTTCCTTCTTCTGCTTTTCTTCTTTCTAGGGATCGGTTATATATTACCACACTCTGCAACATCCCAGCACTTATTATCTCATAACCTATCAGTTCCATTTCGACGCCTCATGGACCTGCATCCCACCTCGCATCTTCTCCGCCTCGTCAATTCCAAATCCTTCCGACCTTCTCCAGCTTACCTCTTTCCATCACCTCCCCTCTGAGCATCGTACAATTTGCATTTTCAACCCCGCTCTTCTATCTCTTTTTCGCTGGTCGCATTATGTTTGACTTCTCCCCTTCATCTCTTGCTTCAATTTCTTGCTCTTCGTGACGCTGCCTCCGATTTTTATGACAGCAATCTCTCTTACGTTTTCTCTCTCTCTCCTCCCTCTCCTCATTGTATGTAGGTTCCCTGTATAGTCCTCCCTCAGTTCTTCTTCTACGCTGATTCGCTTCGGTACTTCGCTGTTTTTGCTAATAGAGAAAATGAAGTACTTCTTCCCGCACTCCCGTATTGCGTGCTCCTCTTATCAAATCTCGAGTTCTTCCGTATATATCCACGATAGGTGCGTGCGTAGCCGTGTGGCATTTGCATATGCAACGGACGGGGATGGATGATGGGCGAAGTTTCAGATTTCCTCGTGAAATGTGTAGTGCAGGGACCCGGACCCGGGATCCGGGAGCGTCATTCGACCGTTCATATGTCAGCAGCCAAAAGAAGAGACCCTGAACCAAAGCACGGCAAGCAGCTGCCCGAATCGAAATTTACGGACGCGTCGATTCGCTGGCTGCCCTCTCATCCTCCCCATCATCCTCTTCTCTGTCGACTAGAAAAGGTCCTTTCGTCGCTGTAGGAATCAACTCTCAAGTCCGAGGCGTCGATTTCTCTCTGCTGTGTTTCGCTGCACCTGCATCTTTTTCTTTCCGCGGTCCTCTGTAACTTTTTCGCTCCCCCACTCCCCAAACCGTGTTGTTTACCCCATCTCTCACACAAACACACGTCTCTTTCCACCTCTCTTCTCTTCCTCTTCTCCTTCCCCTCACGACTCCTCCTTCTCCTCACCTCCTCCCCATCTCGTCCAATGTTCAGCTTAGCAGACACCATCCAAGCGACGTTCCCGTTCAAGCTGCCCGTATGGCTCACGTCCTACCACCAGGACGTCACCCCGCTCTCGACGTGGCCCGTCGTCGCTAGCGCCATCGTCGTCTACCTGTCGACCATCTTTGGATTGAGGGAGGTCATGAGGGAACGACAGGCGTTGAAATTGACGTGGCTGTTCCAGGTGAGCTCATCTTCCGTTGCGACGTCGCGTTCCGGCCGTTCCATCCAAAAATAAAGAGGACGGACGACCATGACGCGACGGAGTGTCTTTTCCCGAGGGCGTTTTTGGGTGATTACGATTTGAACTGACTGGAATTCTCGCTCGGGTGTTATTCTCGCGTCCTTTCTCTCTCTCTCTCTCTCGTGTAGCTGCACAACTTGCTGTTAACGACCGGAAGCGGTCTCCTCTTGCTCGTCATGCTCGAGGAAATCGTTCCTATTGTTTGGAAGAACGGTCTCTTCTACGCTATTTGCGGGTACGGCGCGTGGACTCCGGTGAGCCGACTTTTTTCGCTCTCCCCATCTCATCTCCG
>WSUD01000768.1:0-11561 GCA_019633495.1 Tulasnella sp. 427 | reverse complement strand
CGAGATCGTCTGATCCTTCAGAGTATGGCTAAGAACGACGACATTGTGGCCCGTTTCCGCGCACACGCAGACAAGCAGAACTGCAACCGAGACATGATTGTAAGAGAATATTCCAGTGGGCATGTATACTTTTATTGAACCGCGAGACTTGGTTAGCTAGGGGCAGTCACAGCTTCCGAGAAGGAGACCAAAGGCTGCGTGGACAGTTTACGAGGGGAGGTGGGTCGATTTTGTCGGTGCGACATGCAGCCTTGCGACTACAACCCCTCCTTTCTAGCTTCGAAAGGTAAACGGAACGATGGGGTCTGGAATCGGAGACTTGAAACGAGGTCTAGAGCGCTTGCAGAAGACTCTCGTTGACGACGCGAAAGGACGGATTACCGCCCTCCAAGCACGCATCACAGAACTGGAGGCTCAGAATGAGGAGATGATCCGGACACTGGAGATAACGTCAGGAGCGCTCTTGCCTTTGAAGGAGGCCCTCGAGGTGGGCTCTTGCTTGATGATCTGATGTCGTCTGACCTACCAAGCGATGATAGATGGCCGTCCATGGTGAGTTTGGAGACTTGCCTGAGCAAGAAGCAAGACCCGTCGACGAGGAAGCCCGGAAAGCCAATGAAACTACCATAGCGGGAAAGACCGTCGACCTTATCGAGATGTCTCAGACAATAAGACAAGGCGTACGTTATTCTCAATCTTCCAGCTTGCAGAAGACTTAGCAGCGAACTCATTCCTTCAGGTCCTTCGACTATCTTCTCAATGCGGAGGACTGTTCTCCATCATATTTCCCGACCCATTGTCTAGTAAGGAGCATCTATCAATCCAAAATACTCAAGGGTGCCTATTCAGTCTTCGCTCTTGGCATTTGGCAGAGATTCAGGAGGTTGAAAGCGACTTCGAGGGACGGTGGCTTAAGGCGATGGAAGCTATAACGGTGAGTTGAAGAAAAAATCAGATTTAGCTTCGTCTCTCTCATACCGCATCTTCGATAAAAGGATCTCCGTTCAGAAATCCGTGTTAAAGCTGACAGAGGTGCTCGTCGAGCACAACACCTCCAGTTCTACAAGTTTATTATAGCGCAACTCCGTGAAGGGCGGTACTCTTCTATCCTTTGGGGAGAGGCATTGCGTGGGCAGAGCTCAGCGGAGTTTATGAGCAAAGATTTCGTAAGAACCTCTCCTCGGCCACCTCGTCCTGTCTGACATCTCGATCAGGGCGGGTTCACCACGGTTCAAGCGTTGGCCGAAGATATCCAACACCTTCAAACCAGCCTGAGAGTGTGAGCGAGTCCAATGCCATCTATTTCAATGCTGATGGTTAATATCTCGATTAAAGTCTTAGGGAAAAGGCGCATGCCTTGGGGCGCTTGCAAGATTCGAAAGCGAACGCGCGGGGTTGGACGCCTCTACACACTATCTAGTCATCCACATTCTCTTGGGCAAGCTTCTTGTGTATCTTCTTGTGCGTCTTCTTGTGTATTCTCCTACCATGCCACCCCCCTGTATTCGATCAATGAAACGAGTTGAAGTGTGTTGTGTGAAGGGTATTGTAGGTCTCCGTCGTGGGATTGTCTAGTTCGATTCGGCGTTTTTCGCATCGTCTAATCCCACCACGTTCATAGGCTCGTTCGCTTCTCAACGCTCATCAGCATCCACGGTGAAATCCTTCGTCTCTAATCTATAGAGGGAGGTCGATGCGAATATAATCCCGAGTGAAAGCGAATGGTACCGCACGTTCCCTTCCTCACTCTCCCAAAATATTGCAATGCTGACCGGACGCGTCCGATTCTTGCACGCAGAACCTGAGCCCCGTTGATGCACAGGGCTTCATCACCTGCCCTACACTCATGGCGTACAACACGACTAGCCAGACGAGTGTCCTCTGCCAATGCTGTCTCGCGTATCAAACGACCAGCTACTACGACGCCGACGGACGACATTCGGAAGCCGGACCTTCAACTTTCGCATCTCTTTGCACTGGAACGCTCCTCTGTGAAAATCCATCAGTTGGAGCCTCTGACATTCGGCGGATACTCTCCCGTCCCGCTCAGCCCCCTCTGCACCCAAAATTCGCGCAAAGGCCCGCAAGATCCCGGCGAGCCAAAAAGCGGCGGAGAGGCGCCCCATTCGACGATCCTGCCAGCGTCGTCCTCTCCGCCCCAACCTACGCCGAGCCGACCGCAACAATCGCTCGACCATCGTCGCTTCTCTTCCCGGAACCACGACACCTCGTCTGTCCATGGATTACAGGAACAAATGACCTCTGTCCCAAACACGCCTGTCGACGAGGCTACCGAAGTCCCTCAAGCCAGACAGCGCTTCTTCCACCATCACCTCACAGAGGCAATTCGGAACCGGCGCGTAGCAACAGCATGGTATATCTACGAGGCTCAGAAGAACCGAGTTCGGAAAGATGGGAGACGAGGAGGTCGCTCAGTCCCGACTGGCCTCATTCACAGTCTCTTCGCCCTCTTGGCCGGAGCGCATCCGCAAACACGCCTTCATTACGTTCGCATGAAGGAGCTAGCCGACGTACTGCGCCGACGAGGTCACGGAAACGTTCGCGAATGGGAGTGGAACGCCTTGATCAATGCTGCAGGCAGAGGGTTCAGAAAAACAACAGAAGCGGATTACCGTGCCGCGATAGAGGTCTTGGACGAATGGGAGGCAGATGTGCGGTTATCGAAGGACCTGAGCCTCTCGTCCCAGGACGTTGCAGCAGCCGATGGATCGACATCTATTGGCAAATCTACCCCAAGCATCCAAACATACAATATACTTGTTTCAATCGCCGCCCGGACCGGCAGTCACCAGTTGTATCAAGATGCTCTGCACCGTTTGCAGCGGTTTACCGGAAAGCTCGACGCCGTCTCGTACTTCACTCGTATCACGCACTACCGGGAGAAAGGCCAACTCGATCAAATCCCTCGGTTTTTAGAGAGAATGCTAGCCGATGGATTGCCTTTACCAGTCGACGGAGCGAACGCCATCATCTGGGCCTATGCCAGCAACGGACATTTAGAGACCGCACAGCAGATTTATAACACCATGATCCCTAATACTTCGTCATCTCCACCACCATCCTCTCCATCCATTTCAAACCTATCCTCCGCATCATCCACCAACCCAATCCTTCGCTTTCCTTCCATCTTAAAGGCTATCTCCGCCCTTCATCCTGACCACCGAACGTACATCATGTTGGTCCAAGCCTACGCTCAAGCCGGACAACTCGCGTCAGCGCTTGACACTCTCCAAGATTACCTGGCTACCATATCTGAAGACAAAGGCGCCCAAGGATTATCGGCGAAATTGGGCCATGTCAGAGCGGGTGACAAGCAGCTGACGGCCGCTTTCCGTGGAATCTTCCTTGGATTCGTCAAGTACGGCACCGCTGGTACACGGTATTCATCGAAACGAGCCTTCGTCGGGATGTCGTTAAAGGAGGCAGCTTCGGCTCTCCTTATGAACCTATCGTCATCTACAGGCCAGTCGGAAATGTCGGTTCCTGGCGTCGATACCTCCCACTTCAACACCGAAACGCTCCTTTCGTTGTTCCGCTTCTATATCGTCCTTACCACCAGTCACATCTCAGAAGCGAACCATCCCATACCCCTTCCACCCCCTCAGTTTGTTAGGACGATTCTCATGGCCTTCAAGAACACCGCGCTACCCGAGACGGCTGCACCGCTTCTTAACGACGTATGGGCAACAATTGTTAGCCAACGCCTGGAGCCATGCGGGAGAAAGTGGTTGAATCAGAGAGATGGATGGGTTTGGACTAAGATACGGCGCGATTTCAGTGTTGATGAACGGAGCGTGGGTGCTGGGATGGATAGGTGACGCGGCGGTCTCCATGGATGATCATGTTTATTCCTTTTTCGTGTGTGTGGGGGGACGTAAACTATTCGCATATGTAGAAACAGCGCTTTTTTTGGTCATCGACATTGGCGGGATGAGACTGATGGTCTGGCCTCTTCCTGTGCTTCGACCGCCAATTCGAGCTCACGTTCGACCCATTCCGCTTCGTAGTCACAACCGTCTACTGGACTTGACGAACTGGTCCGCCTGCCTTCCGTTTCGAGGTTTCATCGCAGTCAAGCTGTGTGTCCCCAACTTCGCTGCCAGGACCTGCGTCCTGTTGATCACCTAACCCTGCGCGGACTCTAGGAAAAAACCGAATTCCACCGATCAACTGAATAAGCGCCTTGGAGACCGGCGATAAACTCCTTTCTCTTGAAGTCCGTCGTTCAGGCGTAGGGTAATATCCAGGTGTACGGGTATGGTAATTTATAGGGCTTCGGACCTCACTCGGTGTGGTTTTCAGAGAGTCTGGGCGTGTCTGCAGCCATATTTCGGGACTCAAAGCAGCACTGACAGGACCGCCTGGAGCTTTAGCAGTAACTGGAGATGCATGTCGGCGCGGTGTCATGAGAACGCTTGTTTTGCCAGAAGGTGGTCGAGTTTCCTGACCCGCCTCGGACGACGCTTCGCCAGAAGCCAGAACTACTTCCTCAAATACATCCTGCCGCTCCGTTAACATTTCAGGGCACAGTTGAGTGTTCAGTGTGATTGAGCGCCTACGCGCACGACGGCGATATGGATGGCACGGAGTGATCACGTTCTCGAGACCGTATGACGGTCGTCGCCTGGCGGCACGGTTTGCTTTCATTAGCTCCGTTGGACTTTGTGAAGCTTCACTAAGGAGAGGAGATAGAATGTTTAATGAAGGATGGTTGGAGGCATGGTTTGTGTTTTCAGACAGGGGAGCTTCGTAGGGCTTTCTGGTTGGAATTGAGGTTCTCTTGTTCATGAGGGCTTGATTTAAGCATTGATAGACATTCCTGTATCGGTATTTTCTAGACTCTTTATACCTTGAACCGTCGCCTTCACGATGCTCTTTACCGTTTTTGTTCGTGAGGCTGATTTACTGAGATACGACACGCCTCACATCGTCTGTGTCCATCATTAATATTGTTTCTACCCAACTGACCTAGGGCTGTTACATTCGCATCCATTCAAGAAATTAGTCCTACACAGTTCGAGTGAGAAAGAGTCAACGTTTAGATTTGCGAAAAAAGAAAGAGCCTTTGTACTGCGGCGACTCGTCATTGTTCTTCCTGGTCATTACGCTCCTCCTCCTCTGACAATTCAGCCTGAGCTTCTTTCCAGGTCCTCCACGCCCAGTACTCCTCCCAGGTTACTGTTGCTTTTTTGGACTGATAAGTTCGCATCTTTATGCTTCTCCTGATGTCCTCCGTAATCCGACCGTCGTACCCAGCTTTCCGGATTGCACTGTCCACAGCCTCCAACTTTGTCCAACCTTGTGCTGGTGCAACGTCCGGAAGATAAGTAGCTGTGAGCGGTTTAGTGTACTTTGAGGCTGCTGTCCGACGCCTCGTGAAAGGAAGACTGAGGGTGAGGGATGACGAAGATGGTGTTGTGTCAGCCGAAGAGGAGGGGACAGCCGGCAAAGTTGATGGATGGGGAAACGAAATGTAAATTCCATGAGTTCCAACTTCCCAGTCTCGATAAGTGGGCACATCTTCAAAGTCTGTAAGAAGTGAAATGCTGCGAGATAAGGAAGCCGGACGTTAACAGCTGCTATCAACGACGAGAAGTTCATCTCTTGGAGGAGAGGATGGTGGAAAGTGGATTCTTCACCAGCATTCAAGTTTTCTGAGCTCATGCGCTTGGATAGGACGGAAGCGAGAATCATTTAGAGCACTTTTGGTGGAATAGGGGTTAGAAGTGTGGACCAACGTAGGATGGTCAAAGTGCCAGCAGACCTGATGAGAGCATATTCTTGAATGCCTTCTTTCAAGTCCAGAGGTTGAAAGCTTCCTATACAACCTCGAAGTCGCGGTGATGACGAACTGCTCCGGGTATTCCACGTCACGAATAAGGGGTATTTGGTATCCGGAAATTCAAATGGAATGGGTGTGGCGGTTGGGTGAAGATGGCAGTAAAGGGTGTCGAAGGCGTAAAAACAGTGTTCATCCGTGCATTCGCTCATGATTAACTTGTCGAGAGGTTGACTTGAGAGAGGAGATCGGAAGATAAACCTAGAGCCAGCCGCAAGCCGTGTGGGAACCGGCTCTCGCGGCCTCAGCGGACATGTGCAACGGTTGCTTTGGCCAGGTCTGCGTTTGATGGCCAGCAATCTTGTCATTAGTGGCCAAGTGCACGAAAATGTTTTCTCGAGAAGACAAATTTATCGCCAAACTTTTTCTTAGCTGGGTGGAATGCCGATGTTACGAAAGTTTGGGCCTTGGAGCTGCTTCAAGAATGGGTGGACTACATACCGTCTATGTGTCCGAGGTTGCTTTGGATCGGCAGAGCTGGATAAAATGTATTTGATGGAGGTAACTTATTAAGTGAGCCTGCGACACAAGTCCAAATAGGGGCTTGTTCCTCCGCTGAAGAGGAGACATTTCTCCGAATCGGTACAGTAACAAAACCAAAAGAAAGCACCGAATGGGATTTGAACCCATGGCCTTGGGATAGTTGATCACATGTGATACTGCAATCCCCTGCTCAACCACCGAGCCCCCGGTGCGCTATGCGTCCGATGCACGTACGGGCAACACTGTAATAGTCTACGTAAGGCTACAGCATGGCAGCACCTGCTTTTCTGAGATTATACTGCTGATCAAAACCCCTTATACTCCCCTAAAGCTATGTAAAGCTTCTGCAATTGTTTGGCTGGGTTTTACTTGTCCGCCTTTCCTGGCGGTGCTTGAGTTTCTCAACCAATTATGGTGCATGTATCTCATTGCTTTGTCAGCCGAACATTCGACTTCCAGTCCAGACGTCAATCCCACTTCCCACTACAACCCACACAGCAAAACAACTATGGTCTCGATAGGCAGGACCATCCGCTCATTACGACGAGTTGGCCTTCGTGAATGGTGGAGACAGCTGCAATACATCGGCGATGCGAAGAGCGGTCGTTTTGTTGGCATAGATCAGTCCGTCCTATTCTACCCGACTTTCTCGTCGAAGTGCTGAAGACTAATCTCTGGGTTTCGATCCGTACCATTAGATTCGGAAATCGCTACTATGAGAACAAAAATGGAGAGGAAGAAGTACCCGGTTCGTGGAGCAGCTTGGCTGTCTGTTGGTTTACTCAAGTCTCACATGGTTGGATGTTTTGCAGGCCGACACCGTTGGGTCGACTACGCACAAGTAAGATGCCCACGACAGAAGACACATCCCGACTTAATTAACTCACCTAGCCCCTTCACGTTGTCTTTAGCATGAGTTCAACGCAAGTCAGGTGCCTCCCGAGTGGCATTCCTGGATTTCCCATATTCGCAAAGAGCCACCAACACATGATCCTATCATGAAGGCTTACGAGCCCCCGTGGAAGACTGTAAGCTGCTATATCCCTCCTTAACGCAACCGGCTGAATTCTGACTTCGTGTCTGTGTGCAGCCGTATGTCGAGAATTTGACGGGCACTCGAGGGGCCTTCAGGACCTACAATACCGCCGCCCCTAAGATTCAACCTTGGGAGCCTAAGGTCTCCTCCAGAGGCCAGACTTCTTAGTAGCATAGAAAATGTACCCACGGCAGTTCTCGATTTAGCTTGCCGAGCATCTTACCTCTTGTGCTTAACGGCCGTAAACCTGGATGAAGAGTGTGCTTTGGGGCACTTGATTCTTTCCCTATGATAGCTCATCAACAAACCAAAAGTCACGGTCATTTCCCCGAAGGGAGCTGCAAACTCTCTCCAAGGTCTTCGGGGCTTGTAAAGCTGCCGGAGAGTGGTCAATGACAAACCTTGCCAAATAGCACGTCCGAAATCTTCGACGACATCGTACTAGCCTGCACAAGGACCAACTACAAGTATGAATTCTCAGGCCATAAAATCTTCATATCGAGCTACTATCAGAGAGCTAAGAAAAGCAGTAAGTCGTCCTAGGGTTCAACGTCGTGATGAAAGGTGCGGCTCACAAACACGGTACCTTTGCGCGACGGCAGTCCGCCAAAGACAAACGGAGCGCATCAATAGCATCGTCGTTTAGATCGCTGTTTGCAGCAACGCGGCAGGGGGATTCACCTGAGACTCTCTCGCGCGAGGCTGATAACCTCGTTGTTTTCCTCCGTTCTCAAAGGGAATACGATGTTAGTTATTCCATCAATACGCGGAAACGTAACTGACATTTTCGGATTAAGGAACTTCTCAAACGTTACAATCCTCTTCATGACCTTTCGGCAGACGATCACCGCTTGGCAACAGCGAATCGTGTGGGGTTAGACATGCCGAAAGAATACGGCCAGGAGTAAATGTTCTACATCCATGCCGAACATCCGCCTCTCGCGTATGTTGGCTCACGTCTAATTATATTTTATCCATCTTCTCTTCCAAATCAACGACCTTCCTAATGACCGTACCGAACTGCTGTTGTTGAATCTTGCAACTTTCGGCAAACTGAGCGGACCCTTAGCACCGGGAGGAGTGATGTGAGTTCGGCAAGGTGACCTACTTCTTCAATGGTGGTTTGCAAGACGTCCACCTCCGTTTGCAAGCCTTTGGTCTGTTCTCTAAGCTACACGCACCATCGAGTCGCTGCTCAGATACAAGCAAACGACCAACCATATGAAACCTTACCAAATTAGCCTCTTGCTGTAGGTCTCTGTTTATGCTTTTTTGTTCTTCGAGCTGCTGAGTCTAGTGTCAATGGAACGAGGTCCCGTCAGAGGTAGCATAGGACATGGCTCGACCGTAATACATGCCAGCTTTTTGACAAGATCATCCTGAGCTGGGTTGTATTTGGATATCGGCTTGAGGTGGTCTTTCAACAAGCCCAGGAAATTCGGGTATTTCTTCTGAATTACGTGGTTGAGGGCTTCATGATGCGGCCGACCCTCCCGGTCAACGGTCCTCTCCTGGGCCGCTTTCGCAGCCTCCTTCTCCAAAGAGTAAATGTGACAAAGATATCTTATTAAAGCAACAAGTTTAGTCGACTTTGTAAGGACACATCGTTCTCTTAAACTCTTACTGAATAGTGAAACTGATTGGCGATCAGACTCCGTCAGCGGATCCTTTTCGAGAGTCTTTCTCTGAGATGCTTACGTCAACTTCTCAAGGGCGGTGCGTGGCCGATCTTGTTTCGTAGGCGAGCGGCGGTCATTGGTGCCGGGGTTGCTCTGGTCTGATGAAACTGCGTAGGCAGGAGATGCGTCCATGACCTGTGCGAAATCGAAGCGCAGTCGTTTTGTCTGAGGGCAGCTCTCGCTCATACCGCTGAAGCGGATTCAGCCATATATACTTCCCCAACAACTTCTTATGAGTCAGTAATTCCATGTTCACTTCTTCTGAGTCATCTCAGACAACTGCCACTCGCTTTCTGTGGTCTATCGACCATTGTGAGTTTTCCCGAAATCTTTCGCCCTGCTGTGTCCTCACCCACTCAGAGTCGGCCATTTCCCTCGCTGTCAATATCAAAATACGCGGTCAGTCTTCTGTAGTAGGGGATGTGACAATCTGTAGAAGCCATTAAACACGGAAGTCGGGGGCTCATTCAAGCTTTCAAACGTAGCGAGCTGTAATCGTAATTCGCTGTGCTCTAGTCATTCGTTGTTCCTCTCGACTTTCTCCTCTAAGTCATTTAACTTTCTTATGAGTGCGCCCATTGCGTTCTGTACGACGCTGTTGTCTTCGGCAAGCTGTGATCAGAATGGTCAACCCCCTCGCAGGGTTATACAATCATCCCGGTCTCACTTTCTCGACCCTTGCTCTGGACTCCGTCACCATCTCTTGCAGTCTTGTGCTTTGCTCCTTTAGCTGCAGATATTTCCTTGAGACACAGAGTGGCAAGTTTCTCCAGCCTGAAATCTCACCGAATCAATGTCTTGACGAAGGGCGACAGACACCGCCTTTTGCTCCTCAATATCCCGAGTCTAAAGCGAAAAAGCAATGTTTACGGTGGAGGCTGTTTAGTGACATCGCATTTGCTCGAGTTGGAACTGAACGTACTAGGTTCGTGACGGCTGTCTCCTGGGCGGGATCGCCCACAGCGGCCAGGTTGAACATATTTCTCAGTTTCTGAAGGAGAATCGGATATCCTTCCTTCAATTGAGTACTCAGAGCCTTGCGGGGCATGTCCATGTAGCCCGCCATCTCCATCCTACGTTCGTCCGCATACCTCTTTTGATCGCGCACCAAATCCTGGTGGTCTCTTTCGAGGTCCAAAATGGTGCGAAGATATCTAGACGAGAGACCTTAGTTTGATCGGAGAAGTGCTTTCTCTGTGACGAATGGGGCCAGACCTAACCGTATCCCTAGTATTGCAAAGCGGTTTAGCGATACTCGAGATCTCTGGAAGGCTTGTTCAGTAGCTCCTCACTTCAAGTGTTCCACATCGCTAGCCGCCCGCTCTTGTCTTGAATGTTGACGAGGGTTGATGCTAGAGTTCTGACCGGGAGACATGGGGGAAGTAGGGGACAGATCCATGGTGGATGGTGGTCGCAGTCCCGTTGGAATTGGCGGCTACTTTAAACGGGGCGGCGAACATCTGAGCACACGCAGGCAATTCGAAGCATCGCGGCAAATTCCGAAAATGGGGAGCAAAACAACGGAATACGATAGAAAAAGAAAGAAAGCGGTAGATAAGATAAAAAACAACACATGTTAGATATCTAGGCGGCACCGTACTTGCGAGCCGAGGCGTATAACCGCTCGTAGCTCGTTCCGAGCTTCCTCCAATCGACCACGGACCAGAACTCTTTGAGGTACTCCTTCTTGCCCCACACTCCGTGATCACGCAACCAGCAGTGCTCGTGGATCGAGCAAGTGAGGAGCGGAATGAGGTCGCGGCCTAGGCCACTTCGCTCTTCGGACTGAGGTGCCTTGATGAGGGTTTCCGTCGCTTGCCTTATGGCCGGAGACCCTTTGGAAGACGAGTAAGTGTCGAGACGCATGTTCCCGCCGGAGACAGGGGACGAAGGCGTGCCGGAGAACGAATCGAATCGAGAGAAGGTGTTGTTTCGAGCGGTGGAGGCATTCGATTGAACTGCGGCGTGATTTTCACCGTGCACTTTCGGTTGGAGACCCTTCTGTTCGCGGCTGCGGACGAGCATGGTACCGGAACCGTACGTTGCGACTACGGCGAGGTCACCGTTGGTGTCGGCGACCAACCAAACCCAGCCGGATCCGAACTACGCAAAACGGGCGAAGAAAACGCGTCAATAACGGGGACGAAGAACAGGCAGAGCTGGTATCTCCACGCACCATGCCCATCCCGGCCGCGCCAAACGTCGACTTCAAGCCGGCAAGACTTCCAAAGCTGGAGTTGATCATCTCCTGGAAATGGGGGAACTCGAGCAAATCCTTCTCGTTTCCTTTGGCCGTCTGCTCAGCGGACGCGTTGTCCTGTCCATGAGTTCGGCTGGATTGCTCTGGAGGTTTCTATATCGTAGGCGCGGTTAATTAACGGATGCTGCTCGAGTTTGCGAGTTCGCGGAGGGGACGCACGAGCATGTCCAAGAAGAAGCTGTTGTTGAGCGCCTGGGATGCGTAATTGAACTCCAAGGCCTTGCTCCTGTCCTGCGCGAAGCT
>WSUD01000767.1:0-11580 GCA_019633495.1 Tulasnella sp. 427 | reverse complement strand
AGTGGCCGGTCGAGGTCGTCCCGTCGGTACGGGCCATTTTCGGACGCGGTCTGTTTCTCCTTCCATCCACTGGCAAGACCGTTGGTGGCTCTCGACATGAGGAATACCAACAACGGCCGCAGCTGCTTCCCTCCCAGCATGAAGTAGTATGAGGCAATGTCCGTGAGGTGCGGATTGGAGGAGCCGAGTAACCGCAGTAGGTTCTGTTGCACCTCCGCTATTTGCGGTGCCATCATTTTGAATGGGTCGGGTCGCGCTGGGCTTTGAGAGGGAGGAGGGAGGTGAGGGTCGGCGGCTTCGACCTGCGAAGTAGGCTTCGCTCGGACTGCTTGAGCTATCGAGCCTGAAGGGCGTGATGTGGAGACATAGCGAGTCGAGTTAGAGGTAAAGCGTCGAGGAAGTCGTGATGAAGCCACCAGACGAGCTGGTAATCGTCCGGAGAGCGACATTTGGGAAGAATATGGTCGCAATCGGTTCGGTTGCCAATAATTGAGCCTTACCAAACTCAGAAAATCCAACAATCTACTGTCCCGCGCTCGCCGCTCTCATTTCCATCCCACTTGCCCTTCGGAAACACACCCAAATGCGCGGCTCATCAATCCTACGTCAAATCGTTGCGGAATCCTCGTCGCGGATAGCTCAGCCTCCGCGCGTACCTGCTCCAAGAGGTCAGACCACTTACACCAGGGTTTCGCGCGCGGCCTCACCAAAGTTTTTGTCAGAACAGGTAGCATCAACACTCCCTCTGCGTTTCTCGCCGCCATAGGTCGTGACTCACCCAAGAAGCTCTCGGGACCTCTGTCCGGATGGCAGCAATGGGAAGACATGTGGAAAACGGATGGTGAAGTCCTCAAGGACGCCGGTGTGGGGGTAAAGGACAGACGGTCAGTGGTCATGCGGTCTACGCGCTCATCACAAGTATTCACACTGAAATCACTCCCTCCCATAATATAGCTACTTCCTATGGTGTCTCGAGAAGTTTAGGGCTGGTGGTGATCCGTCGGAGTTCGCTATCCCAGCGAAGCCTAAAAAGAAGTTCCGAGGGTACGGCACATTTGTCTCCCTCAGTACGATCGACTAAGCTCACCGCATCCTTTCCTATAGATGGGGTCCCAAGGTTCAGCACGGAAAGAGGATACGATAGTGAGGCTATTCGCCTCAATGACGGCCCTTCCTGCCTAGCCTGTTCGACTTATCCAGACCGGGATGCATCCCTCAATACACCATTTCTTCCCCGATCGTATGCATAACCCACTAGCCTGAGATATAACCCGCTAATCTAAGACACTACAACATCTCATGTGGCGTGCGCCTATGCCAGCAAGGGCCTTAGATTATGAGCACTGTGTCACTTGCCGGCCCTCGGCTATATATATGCTGCTTCACGCATATCGAGCAAATGACCCAACAAATCGTTCGCCTATCTGACTTTCCCGAGGAGGACGAGCACTCTCTTCAGGCTCTTGCCGTGAGTCAGATATATTTGCAGAAACAATGTCCAGAAGCGTGTATTCGGAATACGACTAATAACTTCAAGGTCTAAAGTAAAGGTGGGGCCTGAAGTAAGGCAACACGACATATGCGCCTGACCACCGCTCCAAGAGACGTATTGGGCAATAAATATCCGAGTAGAAAGAGAACGAGTAGAAAGAGATTCGAATTAGGATGAAAGGGGAACGACTTCGTTCGACGTCATGTTCTGTAGTAAACCGAGTCTGAGGAATCTTCGGTTTCAACTCGTTTAATCCAATCTCGCACGCTTGCTGAGATTATATATTTGTTTTGATGGTCATAGGACTCTAAACGACCGTCGTGATCGTTGACTCTGCCCAAGACTTCGAAGGACTCCAAGCTGAAGTGGTATTGCGGAGGAACCTGCACAAGATACTGAATGACGTTCGATCTTTCCAGACCACCAAAGCGAAAAACATACCACATTAACCAAGGCGAAAGACCCTTCGACCACCTCGCTTCCGGGAAATTCCCTTCGCAGTGCGTAAGGAAGTTTAGCGAGGAGTCTTGGGTCCCATGCGACTATTCTCTCATACCCCCTCAGATGAGAATCTTCTTCGCATCGACTGCACCCGTAGATAGAGGCTACCATCCAGAACACTCTTTCGGGACTGTCCGTGGTCCCGGAGTGAGTCACCACCCTCCGTAACTTCCTCCCAACTTCATGATTCTCCAAACGCTTGAGACAACCGACGGTGAAGCAGAAAAGCTTCTCTGAAACCAGCGATAACGGATTCCAGTAGAAGAATGATGGATTAGGATGATGGACGTTAGGAGTTTCTGTGTTCACGGAAGTGTCGGAATAGCTTTGTGGGAGCCAAAAGGTCCCTAGTCCGCGATAAAGGAGTGGGATGCCTTGTTCAGTTTTCATGTTCAGCAGAGGTGAATGAAGATCGAGTGCCTTCCGAACTCTCTCGGGCAGCTCAGAGAATTTGCGGACTACGCCTCGACCTAGGGAGCTGAGGCAGCGGTCTTGAGGCTCAGCGACTGGGCGCTTTGTCAGGCTCGCTCCCGTCCGCGGGTATGCGATGTAGGTGCTACTGTCTAGCTAGTTTCTATATATGTCTCTTTGACCGACTCCATCCTGCTTGTCTCCGGTTTGGGGGGACCCGGTCACACCAGCGGCCATGACCCGACCAGCGCCCAAGGGGGGTACGAGACCAAAGGCACCCCCCAAGGGCTGTGGAGGAGAAAGAGGGTGGAAGGTGGGTAAAAGAACGTTGCTATAGCGGAGGGACAGAGGGGGATGATGGTGAAAGGTGCCGTTTATCACGGTCCCACGCATCCCCTTTTGGGTCCGCAAGCCACAGGACTCACTCGGCCGTGAGTCCTTGCAATACGGTTCTGGCTTCTCGTGGCGCTTTCGCCTTTTTGAGATATCAGTCGCACTCGGACTCAGAGGCGAGGTCTTTGTCAATGTAGCATAGCGTCTGAGGTGTATATTTTAGTGAACCGCGTGTTATTCGAACTAATTTCAAGTAGATCTCACAAAGGGTCTGAATTTATCGACGTAAACTTCGGGACGGTCGCCAATGCGGTGGTCGCCCGTTGGAGGTTGTTGGGAGTGATTTCGACGGGATCATGTACCAAGATTGATGTCCTTCTCAGCTGGCGTACCCCAGCTGATAATGAGGCTTGAGCCGCGGTAGTGCTGACGTTTTGCGTAGTGTCAATAGCCCCTGGGGATAACCCAGAACACCTGGCCTAATGTAAGCCACTTTGTCAGTTGACCCACGATAATTGTCCGAAGCACAAGAAAGTATCACCGACTTGAGACGAACTGCTTGTGGATGATGACAGTGGAGGAACGTCCGAGTTCGGATCAGTCGTTCGATCTTCACTGATGGTGTCCAGCACATCGTGGTCGTGAAGTTGCGATGGCGGCCAGTGCCGAAATGAGCGTGGCGGGGCAAAATAGGATCTAGTGTTCGATAATGGAAAGGCAGTGGTGATGAGAGGCGTGATGGGATGGGTGGAAAAACCGAGAGAAGCGCCGTCGGTGGAATGAGGTCGGGGCTGTGACAATTGTTCCAGAAGCATATGGCCGCCGAGAACTTCGTCCACACCTGGAAGACGGACGGGAAGCTATAACATAAAAGTACGCGTCAATAAGCTGGAAGCAAGCGCAACAGCAAAACTCAGGGGCGTACGGGAGTGTTCGACATAGGAAAAGAGAAAGCGATTAGAGAACAAAGGACAAGATCGAGCAAGGATAAGATGAGGATCCAAATTTGGACCGTCTGACTATTCTTCAATCAAGCGGAGGCTAGAGGGTGGATGATTCGAACGAAGAGCGACGCAAGAGAGGGTCGACGGTCGCGAGCTTAGGAGCTTCCGGAACGTTCTTCAGTTTTACGACGAGCCAGGGTGATGGAATGATGGGGGTGGTAAAACGAACCCGGTTTGAACCGGCGGGAAGAGCAAACACAGGAAACCGTCGGATCGACCTGCCAGAGACCACACACCAGAGCTACGGCCCGCGAGGTTCAAAGTACGTAGACATATCTTCGCGAATGGGGTACCTCAAAGCGCTTGAATTGCTTTGGCCGACAACCATAGGAGGACAAGTGGTTCACCTCACCCCAAGCTCGAGATCCTTCACAGCTACGGTCACCGACACGCCAAGTCTCGACTGGGCGGGTGGAGTCCGCCTACAACACAATTCCCTCTTATTCAGCAGGGAATCAGCTCAGCTGGTCGCTAAATCAGTAGAGGAGAAGGGTAAGATAGAGATCACGATTAAGTGGTCAGTGCTCTTCATCATTGTCGCCTGCCTCGCCCCCTCATCAATTAAATAGCATTAACATAGCTCATCACTCCCTTAGTTAAGTTTTGCATAATGAAACGATTAAGACAATGAAGCCTTGGGTCTTTACCTTCTCGACTATTCTTCCCCTCACCTCGTCAAGACCACAATTTTACAATGAACTGAGCCCCACCATCAGGCAATCAAACGCGATCAGACATCAGCTACTACTCCATAACGCAAACACCAAGGGCCCAAAAAGCACAGATCCCAACACAACCTCGTCGGCCGCTCGGCAAACGTCAAGTGGGCGACGAACGTCTCGGTCAGCAGATGAACCGTCCAGCAGCTCCCAAATAGCCAGCTCCGTTACAGGTCATCCGTGGCAGTGATATATGCTGTTGAAGAAGGACTCGATTAGGTCAAATTAGCCGGGGATTCGCTGCACCACGGAAATCAGCGCTATCCGTCGGGCTCGTTGCGTCGAGTGAACCGAGTACCAGTGAGGCCTACCAGTGAAGCCTAGTACGTCTGGGCTATTCCTGCTTTATATCCCATCACTAGCTACTGACAAGCTCTGATGGTTGGACTTCTTTTTGGTTGCGCTGCATCTCGCTCAAGGTCACCTTCGAGCGACGTCTCTCAACCAACGGCAAAACGACAAAACGAAATGCCTCGCCCCGTGGTCACCAAACCTTCCAAGCGGGAAATCCGCCGTATTCCATCACTTTGTCTGACTAAGAACGAATCTGGATCTTTAATTAAGACGTTCACGCCCAATGTCGCGAAAAGCCCTAAGGTTAAGGGGTGAGCCAGTTTCCACGAGAAGCGCACTAGTGATGGCCCATTCAATCACAATCTCCTGCGAATCTTTTCGTTGAAGGAATTGTCAAAGACCGTCGAGCTTGGCGTGCAGTCTTAGATCATCAGCCTCACGACTCCGCCCTCCACATTCCGTGAAGTCGGCAAACGCGAGAGATGGTGAAAACAGACTAACTGTACCGCGCTGTAGACATGCGAGCAGTTGATTCGTAATACAGTAACCGCAAGAAGACTTACAGGAGGGTTTTGCATATGCGAGATGAGAGAGATCTTTGATGATCATGTATTCGCGAATCAAGTATGTCCCTGCGGTTCCGAATGGCGGGTAAATGGTTGATCTTCTGCCCTTCTCACTGTTCAAGCTGTTGGTCCAGCCCTTGATGCAGTCGTCAACCTAGTGAAGTACCGGCTCTCTTTGTTAACGTTGTCGTGAATCTGGTTTACACTTTGCACCGACACTGCTCCCAAGGATGCGACGAAGATAGAGTTGTTGTTTTAGTAATGATTACATTGGTATTAAGCAATAGATTGGGTACATAAGGTTGGGCATGTGATGAGGCGTGGTCACAGGCACGCCTAATCACCGCTCGAGTGAGAAGTCATTGAGAGAAGGGTGCAGAGTCGTACGTTGAAAATCATACGAAGGAAACGCGATAAATAGCTCCGTCAAACATTTTTTTCGCCCAATCCAGACTCTCATTTGGAGATTGTTCGACCTCAGTATAGTTGACGGTTGGTCGTTGCGCAAGCCTCTGCGATATAGCTGTTTCTAGGAGAATAAGACGCCAGACGTCCGCTTTGTTGCGGGTTCTGGGTTTCTGGACCCAGCAAAGTTCGCGGATCCCAGCGGCAAACCGGGGGAATCTGTGTGATATCCTGAGTGAGATCCTTGTCCTTGTGCCCTCTAGACATCAAACGCACCGTATTTATTGAAATGCTGAATGTTTCATGATGTTTCGTCAGGGGGAATTCCCCTTGCAATTCTGGAGTCAGTTGATCCAGCACCACAGCGTCCCATCCAGAGATGACACTGGAGACGCCGTGAGACCTCTCGCACGCATAGCACTTGTAGTGAGGAGAGACTGCCCAGAACTCCCTTTCAAGTCCACAGGAACTCTCGCCGGTAACAACCAGTTGGGTCAGATTCCAGCCTTGTGGGGTCGTGCTGTGTTGCAACGGCTGGCGGCATCGCGGTGCCTGGCATAGTATGGGCTTAGAACTGAGAGATATAGGATCCCAATAAAAGAAAAATATCCTGGGGGGTTGAACATTTGGCCTGGTCATGTCCATTGATGTGGAGGATTGTTGCTCATGTTCGACCGGGTCCGAGCACTTGATGATCGGAGGGACCCAAAAGGACTGATACTGCCGGTAAAGCCCAGGCATACCGTCATATCCTCCCCCTGATAGGAGGGGAAGATTGAGTTCATGTTCAGACTCGACTTCAGGGGGCAATCGTGGGACTGGGAGTCCTGCAGTACAAGGGTATGAGTTACACGCCTGGTCGACGGCGTAGAGGCTTCAGCTGGGCTAGGTGAATTACTTACCTTGGCAGGGTACAGCTGTGTCTTGATTTGAGCACGGGGGGACAGGGAGGCCAATACCATTTGGTACAGATCTGTCTCGTTCCAGTTCTTCTACGGAAGCGTCTGCCAGTGAAGCGCCATACGCGGGAGTTTTTGGAGAAGTGTGGGGATTTCTGAAAAGAGTCTATGAGCATGCCTCGTATGGTTACTTGGTCTTTCAAGTTATCTCACCGGAGAGCAGCTTGGGCTGGCGCTATCCACGGCGACGTTGGAACGGATGAAAACGATCGACTGCGGGGAGCCGAAATAGATGGATCAGCGACCCTTACACTCCCACTGAGGGGAACCGGTCCGTAGAAAGTCTCAGGGGGCGGAGGGTATGACTGAGGAGGAGGATGAAAGGGAGAAGGGAACGGTGGACCGTATCGGTGGTGAACGGAATCATGCTGATGGTTGTGGACGGCGGGTGCGGAAACCCGCCAAGCCGAAAGCCGGCGAGTAAGATAGAGGCCTGGATCGGGCGGCAAGGTGTTGGCGAGCATTTGGCCCGCTGTGATTGATTCGCCCTCGCTGATTTTGGATCTGGCGAGATCTGCGCCGATGGGATGGTCGCTATATGTAAACGCCTCCTTCGGCGAGTTTGCGTTACTTGGCGCAGATGTGGAAAGTACGGCAGAGGAGTCAATTTGAATTTGGGGTACGACCTGAACCTGATTTATGATCAACTCATCGTACACGGTAGAGAAATCAAGAGAGACGGCTAACCTCAGATAAATGGAAGCTAGGACCGCTTTTGCTGACAGGTGTCGTATTGGGGCCATAACAAGGTTTTGCCTGACCGCGATTCTGAGTAGTCGGAGGCGGAGGTGGCAAGCGAAAGGGTAGAGAACTTGGAGTACGATGCGTTCTCAACGGTATTTGGAGCAGACCAGAAGAGTTGGGACGAGGAGATTTGCTATAAGGAATGGATGGTGAGGGGTCGGACGCAATGTTGGTGGTAAGAGGTCGTCCTGACTTGAGCCGTCGTAAAGGTGGAAGGGTGGGGGTTTGAGGCGCCTCGTCCGTTAATCTCTGATGAATGCTCGGAAGCCTGAGGGATAGTTTCTTAAAAGCAAATCATCGCCGTGAATCATCCGAGCACAAGGGAATCGACGTCCGGACAGAAGGGCTTACGGGTTCCTTAGGCATCTAGAAGAAGTGGAACCGTTTGTTCGGGGAAGTAACGCGTGTATAGAAATGAGATTTCGGATAGTTGAATTATTGTTTTGAGATATTAGGGTAAGAGGAGCCGGGAGAGCGAGGTTCGAACACGAGGACGATGTCTGTGGAGGAAGGAAGGTTTGAGTTCACGTTCGAGGGGAATAAAGAGCAGATTCGGCTGGAGGGTTGGTGGATGTAAGAACGAACACAAACGACCTGAACGAGGGGGGCAAACACGCGGCTTCCAATGAGCCCCCTCGAATCGATTCCGGCCTTTGCCTCCCAAAAGACACACACGCAAGTGTTCAGGTCAATGTGGCTCAGCGCAAACGTATATATCATATCGAACAGGAGTACATCGGAGAATCGAAGAGGGAAAGCGCTTGGGTCGACAACCATCAAAGGGGAGACCACCGTGCTGGGGATGCTACCTTGTAACCCCAAGGTTCCGTCTTGACAGTCCACGGTTCAGTTATAGACACTGTGGAAACCGACTCGCAAAGGCCCCAGGGGAGCGTGACCAATGGACATGGGTGGGATGGGCTAGCCAAGAGCGAAGTGAGGGGTCCGGATCGAAATCTCCCCAGCCAAAAAGGTGAGTAATTTGACGAATCGAGACTTTTCACCCAGCGAAGCTAGTAGGATTCAACGTTTGACTCTGTGCAAAATACTCCATACAGGCGTCAGGACGAAGGGACTGGAACCGTGGGTCTTTGTCCGCTGTCAAGCGTTCGTCGTCCCAGTTGCAATTTTACAATAAACCAGGAACCTCTACCGCACGAGAAAACGTATCCAATAATCAGCTCAGCGACGCAATAGCCGACCACGAACGGCAAGACCAGCACGAATACCGAGAGCAACTTCGCCTTCCTGCAAATTGATAGTCCAGATCTCCGTCCCGACCTCGGTCAGCGGATCAGTCGTTCAACCACCGTCCCCCACCGACCTATCCTTCCTGACCGCCCACATCGCTCGCAGAGTCTAGCGATTCAGGATCATGACAGTCTCAAAATTGCGACAAGAGGGTCGCGCAGATTGGTTGAGCAGCTATAGGACGACCTCGATCCCGTTGGATTGGGTGGACCGAGTGACACTGGAGACCAGTACGTCCCATACTGCCTGATTCGTCGCCCTCTAGCCGATAGCTGACAAATGCTGCTCCAGTCGGTGTTCAAAACGTCATCCCCCAACGTATACGATGATGGCCAGAAGTCAGGCCGCCCGTCGAGTGGAGGCTGGGGGCCGTCGGACCATCCCTCAAGCACCCGCTAAACGAGGCCAAAGCTTGCCTCGGTCCATATTCGCCAAAGCGTTCGAGCCAGATGATTGTCGGATACCGCCAATTTGGCTCCCTTCAAGACAGTAGCAGCTACGACAGGACCTCCATCCAGAAATTCTGCCAAGAGCGCCGACCAAACAGCATGCGAGTGACGAAGTCGTCACCCTGTGACCCGCTGATTCAGTGCCGACGACCTTTCGCAATTTTTTCCACCTGTGGAGTCGTGTCTCCGAGCTGGGAAGTTGTCAAAGCACAGCCGAGCTCTGTGGTAGTCGAGCCCCTAGGAGTCCGTCAATGCCCTCTTCATGCGGGTCAAGAACCAGTAACGACGGGGGTAGGCTAAGGACCCTTCGCTCTGCTGGGAGGGTTTAGAATTCTCCGTCACGTTTGCCGCCTAGTCGGGCTCAAAGAGGACAATGCGTCCAGCAAGTCTCAACATACGCGTGCGGGATCCGTTCGCTCGAACGTAGGCCAGTCTTTGAGTTCCCTGCTTCGGTTGGAGACATTCTGGCCCTCATGGGGTTCGGTCGCTAGGTCGGAGTCCTAAACAGGTTCAGACGATGCGCGCGAGTCAGTAAGCCTAGCCATGGTCAATCCAATCTTGTGCTCACGAAAAGATATCTCATTCCCTAGGGGTGCGCTTTGACCTCCGCTGTTTCCGCACCTGGTCAGGAGCTCGTTCGACAAATGCGAGTCCTTCATTGGCTACGCACTTGCTCGGGCGTTCGGAACGAAGTTGCTAGAGGACGTCCGGGGAGCCGGTGGTGGAGGTGTGCAAGTTCTGAAGTCCAGTTCTGAGCCTCTGGCCTGAAACGGAACGGTTGGGAATCATGGCCGTCGAATTCGACTTGGACTGCTGCCGCATGAACGGCGATCTCAGCACCCATCATGGAACCACCAGAAGCCTCCAAATACCCTCTTAAACACGCTATATCGGCCCTCCCCGAAACCTAATCCGCGAGTCAAGTCCTTCCTGAACCAACTTCCCGTTGCTCGAAACACAGGCCTTCACGTCCCCAAACGCAAACGGCTAGCATAATGTTTCCCCTCGCTCAGCCTGAAGCCTAGGCGATGCTCGACGCATAAATGGACTCGACATCTTCTGAAGTTCTCCAGGATGCTCTCCAGTACACCACTCTGTCCTTCACGCCATCGTCCAGCACCTCAGTCCGCCTCACATCCACCTTCCTCGGCTTCACCTCTCAAGACACGGAAACCGCGGTGCCTCCCAGACGTTCGGAGAGAACATCACCTCTTCAATAGAGGAGCAACGGTCCAAGAAACGGCCTTGAGTTGGCTCTCTGAGTTGATGGCAGCGTGCGTTCGACAGCAGCGGTCACAACGTGAGCTATGTCAAATACGCTTCGCGCACCTTCACCCGGCCAGCCGACATACCAGTACAAGAAGGCGCGAACTGGCCCACCCGGAATGAGTCCCGTCCAACCCAAACTCGGTGTCATCATTCTCCCAAATCTCCACCGCCAACAACTCAATACCCTGTCTCGCGGAGAGAGTAGTCTTAACGAAGACGAGGGCGCCTCGCACCAACTCGAACTTAAACCCAAAGGACCTCCCTGCCTCAGCGAGCTCCCAAACATCACCCTCGTCTCAGAACACTCAAACGAAGGAAGATATGGGGATCCAGGCCTCGCGGTGACACCCGACGCCGTCGAGTACATCATCGTTCCCGACGACGGCTCGGAGGTCCTCAAAATCAAACTCGACGCAAGGTGGACGACCTCGATTCAGGCAGCGTTCTCTCGAATTTCCAAAGACAACGGCACACCGCTGGGGCTCGGCTGCGTAGTGTGCAGTGTGGACGACTCCACCGTCGTCGTCCTCCACCGCACGCACTTCGAGATATTCGGGACCCTCAGGCCTCCTTCGATTCCACCGGCAGACGTACTTAGGTACATCAGGAGCATATACCGCCCATGGGAAGCTACTCAATACGTTGGGACGGAACCCGCTCAAGGGTGGAACGAGACGGACGAGCGAGGAGGTCCTATCCCGTGGAGCTTCGACGTTCTGGAGACCTCGGAAACCATGATCGGCCGTTGGTTAGAACGCCAGTCCGCACCCATCTGCCCCAGGATCTCGATCGACGTGGTTATCCCTTCTTACCGCGTCCAACTACCACTCCTCCGCACAATGCTCAACCTGAAGGCGTCTTCGACATGTTCGGTCGAGTTCATCGTCGTGGTCGACAACCCGCTCTCTCCTTCCCTCCCCTTCCTCCTGAAAGAGTTCAAGTCCCGACCTGACGTCCACATCCTCATCAACAACGTAAACGTCGGCGCGAGTGCATCGAGGAACAGAAGGTTGTGGACGTCGACAGCGGAGTGGGTCCACTTCCTGGACGACGACGTCGTACCCAGCCCAGACCTCTTGCTCGAATCCGAAAGAGCGATACGACGACACCCAAAAGCAGCAGGCTTCGTAGGGAACGTTTATTTCCCTCCACCGTGCAACGTCGCCACGGCCGCTATCAAGCT
>WSUD01000766.1:0-11588 GCA_019633495.1 Tulasnella sp. 427 | reverse complement strand
AACCATCGCAATCCCAAAACGCGTTCCCCTCACGTGCCGCGGAACCAACTCCGTGTCAACAACCGATTATCCCCGCCCCCCGCCTGACAACGGCAACCCCACTCGCGCCCTCCGCGGCTGACAATTCCGTCCTTTCCATTGCGTCGACGTCCACCGGTCCCGTGGACGGATCTGTGGCTCCGGCGCTGCTTCCCAGTAAAAAGGGTGGCACCAAGCGAGTTCTTGTGCCCAAAAAGCCACTTCAAGCATCGAATCAATCGACGTCTGCGACTTCAGGTCCATCGAGCATCTCAGCATCCCGACCTGCAGCCCGGTCCGTGCGACGTGCGGTCAACGACGAAAACGCATACCAACCTCCTTCGGAATGGAGTGTCGTTCCGCCACCTCCTCCCCCACGGACTGTTGGCAATCCGCATCAATTTGCATCCGCTCGTCGGATAGCCGCTCCGGTGCTTGCTCCCGTTCACGCTCAATCGCGTCCCAAGCCTGAGCCGGTGGCCATCCTTCCGGTCAAGACGGAGGATGGTTCTACCTCCAAGACCATTGACCGCGGAAGGCTGTCCTCGATCGGAGCCTCGAGCGTGCGTACGACTAATGCCTCAGTTCGCTCGAACGGAACGGTCCGCACCCAAAAGGGGAACACGCTTCGCGTGTATGCCGATGAGCCCAACTCGCAGGACACTCCCGTCTTGGTGAAAAAGAAGAAATCCCGCCTTGCTCTCGACCTTGGATGGGCACTCGGTGACAAGACTAACGGCCAGACAAAAGAAAAGGAAGTCAACACTCCTATCTCCGCTACCTCGACACGAGCAGGGACTCCCACTCTTAACGGAAAGGGCTCGATGAGCAAGCTCAGCAACATCCTCAGGTCCAAGTCTTCCACGCTTCGTTTGAGCATTGGATCCTCCGAAGAGAAGGAAAATGCCGAAGCGAAAGAAAAGGACAAAGAGAAGTGGAAGTGGAGCATCGGATTAAGTCGCGGTCGTAAGGAAGGCAGTATCAGAGAAGTCTTTGGTGGACGCCGTCCGAAGGGTAAGTGTTCACATTGCAGGTCGAGACATCCGTATTGATGCTGGTTATACCAACAGCTCCAGAGCCCACCCCGCCAGCCATTTTGAATATCTCGTCAACAGTCGGTCCCGTCGAATACGAGTATCGCACACCTTCCTTGGACGATCACCCGCCAAATCTTGCTCCTCCCGCCGAGAAAGCTTCTGTGCCAGCCCCTGCCCTAGCGGCGGCCCCAACGCCCGTCCTCGCACCGACGATTCGCTCCGTCTCAGCGCCGTTAAAGTCCATCACGACCGTCTCGAACAGAGCCCCGCGGCCCATCTCCGTCCTGATTCCCAACAACACCCCTGCCAAGCATCACTACCGGACTTTCTCTGCAGATGCAGCTGCCATCTTGCATCCCATCGAGTCCCCGGTTGCGATGATGCGGTACGAACCGGACCCGGATAACACCCCTGTCAGGCGTCCCGGTTCTCCGACGCAGCGTGGTCAAGATTCTCCTGCCTCTCCTACCGCTGATGGATCCAAGTACAACTCGGATAGCATTGCGATTCGTGCGATGCGAAGCGTTCGAAGCATGGCGAAGCTCTTCTCTGGGCCTGAAGATGACGAGGAGGACAAGTTGAAGAGAAGGAACTCGAGGATGACGCTGAAGGGCTTGAGTGCAGCATTGGCGGGTCATGAGCGCAAAGATTCGGGCGCTTCGCAGGAATCCTGGGTCATTGGTACTCCCTCGCCCACTTCGGCTGCCGCGTCTGCGTCTGCGTCTGCTGCTGCAAAGGCTGCACAGGCGCCCCCGACTGAAAAGCACGTCGATCGGCCAATTGCTACCGCTTCCATGCGCGCGAGGATGTCCATTTCCCATCGTCCATCTAGCTCGGAAGTTGAAGCGACACCAAGGCCTTCGGTTGACACCTTCGGCACCATGAGAATGTCCAACGGAAGGAGATCTGGATCTACTCGTCGAACTTTGTCCACTGCTTCGAATCTGACTGCTGTCTCCTCTGGCACCAGTGAGTCGAGTGACTCCGGTTACGGCGGAATGCCAGGTACCAGGAATGGAAGTCGCCGGATTAGTGGGGCTGGTAGCGGTGGACGTCTTAGTCTTTGTAAGTGCATGTCTTTGTCCACCGTAATTCAAGTATCTAACTGGTTTCCTCAGTCTCTGCTCTCTCTTCCAAACCCTCTCGAGGGAACTTAACTGCAAAGGCGCCCGATTCCCTGACCCAGAAAACTGCGAAAAAGCGTGGTTCTTTGGCCAACCTGTTCGATCTCGCCGCAAGCATGGCCTCTTCCTCCGGCACTCGGTCTCGTCGCTCGTCAAGAGCTTCTAAGAGCTCCGTCGAATCTGGAGGCTCTCGCCACAGCTCCGGCAGCGATCACACTTCTACGGCGACTCACGATGCGCATACAGTCACTGCCCGAGATCGACAAGAGGAACGCATGCGGACGTATAACACCTTGCAGACCATTCCTGCTTCGCCTGCTCCGGCGATCATGGAAGAGGACGAGCTGTCTCCGACAGGGATGGATACAATCACGAACCCTCAGATCACCCGCCCCGCCATCCCGACGTTCCAACCGAGAACTCTCACTAGGAACGTGACGGTTACATACGGTGCATCTGGCTCAAAGGCCACCCAGGAAGGCGTCACACCTCAAAGGAGGATCAGACACAGACGTCCTGCTTCGGAGGATTTGTTAAGCTCTTGGGAAGTCGAAAGGCGCCGAGGTGCTATGAGTGAGGAGGAAGGGGAAGGTATGTCACTTTTCGAAATTATTTTTGACTAGGCTGACGGGGTGCGACGTTGTATCAGTGGCTCTATCTGTTGTCAGTGCAGCAACTTCGGAGCTAGGAGATCTCATCCACCATCTCGACCTCGCTGGAACCCCTGAGCCAACTCCGGTTAGGGGCGCTACTCCGCGACGTCCGCGAGCCTTCACCACCGGCAGTCCTATCCCCGCATTCCAAGAGAGCCAGCAGCCAAGTTGGAGTCCGCTTCGAGCCAACAACGCATCTACCGCGCGCCTCCCGATGCTGATGCCAACCGCGCCGCTGAGCACCTGCAAGTCAACCTTTGGAAGGCGAATGTCGCGACCGGAAATCCCCGCCGACGAGAGCCCGACGGAGCGCGTCACATCCTCTCGCAGGTCGTCTAGTACTACGGAAACGGTGGACGAAGATGACGATGTCTTCGACTCGCCGCTGAAAAACCGAGGCCGGAAGCAGAGTGGCGGCTCGTTACTCACCAACTTGGGGAAGACGTCCACTGGGACGATGCTTTCGATGCAAGGTCGGTCGAGTGCAAAGGGGTCGACAGGAACGATCCTCGGCCTCTTTGGTCCGCTCAGAAACAGCAGCAATAGCAATCAGGCTATGGAAGACGTCTCTCTAATGGCCTTCGGACACGGCTCGTACGAGGAGGAACCCGAGGCAGACAACTCAGACATCCCAGCCGAGCTCAAGGAGATCTTGTCGAGTCACTCTGAGGATAACAGTCTCAGGTCCGCCGAAGCGAACCTGTTCTGTGATTTCTCTATTCCAGAAAGCGCATCCGCTCTGATGTCAAGCACGCAGCTCGAGTCTCTCTTACGTCGCCCCACCCAGACCGGCAACAAATCCTCAGTGTCGTCGATTCCACCGACGAACGCGCCTGCTATTCCGCTCCCAGCGCAGCCTCCATTGCCCAAGATGTCGTCGACTTCCAACTCAATGGCTGTGGTTCCGGAGACCGAGCCCGACTTCGGCACCGTTCGGTCTTCTGCGCCACGCTTTTTGGCCGAAAACTCCCTCAGTCTCAGCACATCCGCAGTGCACGATCACAGCACATGTCTCAATGCCCTCGATGAGGAAGACAACTCGTCAGGTTCCGAGGAAGATATTACCAATCACACGGGACGGTCGTCGTTCGACTTTACCAAGGAGTTGAACAGGCTCAACGAAGGTGGATCGCGTCATAGCTTCGTGGAGCAACTCGCGAATACGTTCAAGCCTACTTCGCACCCGGCCGCGCCTCGTGCGCCTCCAGAGATGCCTCCGCTGCCTTCGTTGGACTTCTTAAGGCAGATTGTTCACCAAGACAAGGTAAATGCCTTTTCGCAGTAACAGAATGTTTGTCTAACTGATACGGGATTTTTAGATGGAGGCTGAATCGCAGAAGCAATCCTCATCCGATGATTTGCCATTGGCCGTCAACCCCGACTCGACCATATACGCAGTCGCAAATCTCGACTTGTCCCTCCTCCTCTCGAACGATGAGCCGGAGAAGCCAAAAGCAACCGCAAAATCGGCCAAGCGGAAATCAGATCATGTTCGCGCTGCCTCGCTGAGCGAAAGTCTGGATGCTTCAATGGCTGCGTTGACAAATCTCAATCGGTCTGTGAATCAACCCGGCAAACCTCGTCCGCATTCCACCACTATCGAGGCGGACGTGTCAAAGCGTCACATCCGCATTGCTCAAGCACGCGCTTTCAGGCGTTTCCATAACATGCGAGAGCGCACTCTCTCGGGTGCAACGACCGCTTCATTCGGCTCGGTCGTGAAACCTGGGACCTCAGACCCTTTCAACTACGGTCGTCCGGGCTCGTATATGGACGTATCTGAAGAAGAATCCTCGTTGGATGGCCACGAACGTCGTCAGAATCACACAGTATCCTCCATCCCAAGCATTTCGAGCTACGGTGCCGTTCTCAACGCAGGTACCAAGAATCCATTCGGTTACGATATGACGACGGACTATTCCGAGAGTCGAAGCGGCTCCCTCAGCCAGTCAGTCGAGATGCCTCGTGGAGCCAATCCGAGGTTCTCGTTTGCATCCGATCGGTCAAGCTTCTACTTCGACAGCAATAAGCTTGCCGCTCGAGGTCAACAGGGCGATGATTCGATTATGTCCCGTTTAAGATCCAGCCGGCCTCTCTCCTTCCGTCAACAAAACCGACCCGACTCCATCATAAGCACTAACTCACACGCTTGGGGGCGAGGCTCTCATGGTCAAGGAGGTCGTACCCCGTGGAACAAGGATCGGCATGACCCGGCTCGTGACAGCATTCTCAGCGAATTCTCGTTCCGACGCCTCAGTCGACCAGGTCTTGGTGACAAGATGTTTGAATCCGGTCCTCTCTACTCAATTGCTGGATCTCCGGCACAGAGCTCGCCGCCTATGGAGTTTGGATGTGAAGATGATGACGACTGCAGAGAATTAAGGAGATCCATCGACTCGAACGAGTCTAGATCTGTCCGTTTCTCTGTGGAATCAATCTTTGACAAGAGTGCAAGCAATACCTCCTCCATCTCGTCGCCCTCGGTCTTTGGATACGACGAGTCTGGCGTGTCAGCTTCAGACGGGTTCTTCTCGGGAGGCGTGAAGCCGCAATTCAGGCCGTTATCGATGTTCAGCATGGCAAGCGTTTGCGAAGACTCGTCCAAGGACGATGACACCATGATCTCCATGCTCGGCGGTGACCACATCAAGGTGCCCCGTGGATCGCTAGGCAGTGCCGTCAATAGTTCTCCCTGCGTTCGCGCCGAAAAGAATAGGCGTGCAGCGTTCAGGCTGCGAAACGATGAACCCAAACGAGGATCGCTGCTTGCCGGGTTGTCGATGTCCTCTGCCGAGGGGCGCGATGAACGGGTTGCTTTCGAAGGCAATAGCTCGATCGGACTTTCCAGTTTCCAGGAAAATGACAACTCCGGGGTGAGAGAAGAGTCGATGCCTTCTCGAGGTCAGTACTACGCTATGTGAACGCTTCGTATTATGAACTTACACACTTACTTTCAGAACATGTCCGTTTCGCGGATGAACCGCAGCAGGTTACGGTTAATGCGTCTTGGGAGGACTTGAGCATGTCAACGGATCAATCTCAATCGCAAATCTTCCGAGCAGCGTCTCCGCCAACTCCGCCTCTGTCCTACGCCAGCTCCGCGGATGGATCGCAGTCCAGCATCGACGTCGAAAAGCTTAAAATGCTCCTCGAAGGCTCGGCTCCGCCATCATTCAATCCCGATCGCCTTCGTCCCCAAGGCAAAGGACATCGACGCCGCTCTCATATGTCGGAAATGTCGAGAATCTCAATGATCGAGTCCATTGCCGAGGAAGTTACGAGCGAGAGCGGTTCGCCTCGCGCCCCGACGTTCGACTCTATCGCTGAACCATCGATTGTGTTCTGGGACAACCAGAGTAGACGGAGCAGCTGGAGGTCGAGTATCGATTGGGAGAGTGACTTTGGTGCTATGCTTCGCGAGTATTACTCGCTGCAGACTGAAGCGCGTCAAACCGTCCAGGAGTCTCAGCATATGTGGCTCGACACCGACTTCTCGCGATTTGCTCTCGCTAGTACGTTCCTTTCAGTGGGTCTCGAAGCTCTCGCTAACTCGACTTCTACAGCGTTCGATCCCCCTCGTAAGCCGAGCGCGATCCGAGCATTGCTTGAACATTCGCAACGAACCTTCGTTCCTCTGCCCTTGGAGCTGTGCGTCCGCAAACCTCGTTCACGGGCAAACAGTCGGCCATCGCCATACCCTCGTGGCCCGGCGAAGACCATCTCAGGACAGCCATTCCGTCGTCACGGGCGAACACCCAGTATGGAGAGTGCAATCAACTGCATTTCACCTTTCGCTCATCCACTGGCTGCATCAAGTACCGAGTCGGTTGTTTCCCCGTCCCTAGCCGCGCTGGCTCCACTCTCTCCCTTCTCCGTCAATTTCCAATCCACGGTTGATCCGGCGCCACAAGAACCCGTCCAGCCTGTGCCTTCCCTCTGCTCGATGATTGAATTGGACGCCAAGCGTAACGCGCCAGGACGACGTGTTGGGAAACCGATAGACAAGACCAACACCAGCAAGAGTAACCTTAACGAATGGTCTTTCGGAAAGAAGAGCAGTGATGTGCTTGGCAACAAGAGTGCGACCAAATCTCAAGGTGCCAACAGTTCAAGCGCGGTCGCCAAGGAGAACCGAGAGCGAGAAGCACAAGGAACCCTCACGAAGTTAGTAGCCCGATATATGACTGACTTTTTGATTTGTGTGCTGACGACTTTCTCATTAGGAACACAACCCTCCGTATTTCTAGAGCAAGGCCTCCACGCAGACCTACTGCCGCCTCCATTCTTGCGCCGACGACTCTTCGTGTGTAGCGACCTCTCTCGAGTCTGCTTTTTATTATCTAGGTTTCGAAATCTATGCCCTATGCCTCCTCATATCTTCCTCCTTCCTTCTTCCTTGCTATCTTGTGTCCGATTCCTTTTCCTAGATTCGCAACCATTTATCGTTTGGCAATGCTCAATGCCCATGTGGTGTTCGTTGGGATGCTGTTTTTGTATAGTTCATTTTCCCCCCTTCTGCTAGTATACCAGACTGTTGAACAGTTACTGCGTGTATCGCCTGTTGCGGAATGACCGTCGCTTTCCTGTGCTCGTAGTGAGAATGCTATCACCCCGCTCATCACGTGATCTTTGCTTGCCATTCCGTTTCTCGGACTTGTCCACCAACTCGCGATGGACATTGGGTGGATCCCTTCGCTCGACAACGCACCTCCTACATTCCTTTCGTATCAACCGGACGAAATTACCCTTGGGAGGAAGCTCATCGGTTTGTTCTCCACCACACGCCTCCGTCTGCCTACCTCAACTTCAATCGACGTTCAATCGTCAACATCAGCGGCGTCATTTGGCGGAGTAGGCTACGGTAGTCCGCGGATTCGACGCCGTCGTTTATCCTCTCGTCGTATCCCTGGCTGCAGCATTGAGCGTACCTTCGGAATGTGGTCCTGTCGGGAGAGGGCGAGATCGAGTGTGGACAACTCACCGATCAGGATGGGCCTGGAACAATTGCTCTACTAGTCCCAATACGGTTGGCGACACGGATTTCGACGACATCCGGATTGCTTCACAAAGCGGCTTGCGAATCGACTTACACTCGTCAAGTAGTGGGTGGCAGAGCGTCGTAGCCAAGGTGATCTTCCTTCAAAGTGCCGCTTAAATGCTAACTGACACAAATGGCCTGCAATAGATAGGGTGGTTCCTTCTCGACAAGGCGAAAACCGCTTCCTACGCCATTCTCATGGGCGCCAGCCAATTCATGATCTTTCAAGCAGTTCAGCAGTCGGAACATATGCTCGAACTCCATGCCTCTGCACCTATCCAGGTCACGAGCCTAGATACTCCCCTGGTTCCAATTGTGACGGAGATTCTCACCAGCCATGCGCAGGGTCGGCTCCCTTTCGAAAGGGCTGGAAGCCATACGCCGGAGCATCCCAACGATCACCTCAATTCTGATGATTCAAATAATCACGGGAAACAGAATATGGAATCTGGCAGTGAAACCTCGTTCTCAATCCTGATTTTGCCGGGCAGCCTCCAACAGACGAGCTACATCAGGCACGCGCTATCATGCAGGAGGTGTTCGAAAACCTTGTCCTTGCGGAGCCTTTCCTGATGAGACTTCTGAGATAGGCGAGCCAAGTAACATTTCAATGGTCGATGCCCGGATACATGGGCGTTGTTTGGCAAGGCCGCCGTTGTGCTGAGTCCGAAGTGTGGAGCTCCCCCATCTCCACGGGCAACTGCGGACCGTTACTAGTTTCCCGCACTGAACCACCTCCACCGAGAATTTGCTTAAACAAGCGGATTGCAAACAATGTCTTTGGCGCAACGCTCTCCGACACGAAGGAAACCATCGTCGTCAAGCTTGCTCCTGCAACCGTCGCCCAGCATGAATTAAGCATCTATCAACATCTCAAGCACATGGCAGGAACGCGGGTCCCTGGTCTATATGGGGTTTGCCTCGTTGACCACAATGGCGTATCTAAGGCGCTTATAGTTGAGCAAGACGTGGGATTGACTCCCTCTCATTTCGACGACCTCAGTATTCTAGAACGGTAGGGTCAAATTTCCTCGTTGGCACAACCTGCAACAAGTTGATCTAACTCTATTGAACGTTGTAGGGAGGAACTTTTCAGAACCGTCGTCGGAATTCACAACGCGGGAGTTGAACATCGGAACCTTGCTCGACGTCATGTTGCTGTCGCAGACAATGGACGGCTGGTGGTCTTGGACTTCGCTTCGGCCCAGTTCCATCGATGTCGTGGAATGGCGGCTTGCTTAGAACTCAAAAGCTTAAGAGCTAGACTGGGACTTCCCGCCCTGAGAGAGTCCCAGACTCAATCCTGACTTGAAAGCTCCGTCGGTGTCAGTGGGTTTCCACACCCTACCATCCCGGATCCATGCTCACTTTACCTGGTCTTCTTTCGACCCATAGGACTTCTTCCAGTATGATATGAGCCACTCTGATGGGTATAGAACCCATCGCTCTGCGCGTCCCACCGCGTAGTTCCCGTCTTCCGTGGATCAGTGTGTAAAACAGTAGTCAGTGTGAATACAAGTTCTGACAAGTTATCTTAACATGGATATCGACTTCTCGAATAAATCAGTTCATTGTTTATCGTACTTAATGGATATCGTCGATCTCCTTAGCTAAGCCAGGCTGCGACCCGTGACCTTGTTTACAATAGCCTAAACATCGCTGCAATGAGTCGCGGGGCTCCATAGCTCAGCAATCACCCTGATCTCATGATGTGCCCTCCAGCTAAATGTAGCGTGAGCGACAGAGCTGGATCGCCTGGGTCTTAGGAATGTTCGGTGGGGACACGGTGCGTCTGCCGTATGCCCGTGGTCAGTCATTATGCAACCCGTGGACCAAAAAGTGCAGCTCCGAGATACATAAAATCACCATTACCTCAACGTCATATCAAGGAGATGCATCAGGCACCTGCGCGACAAGCGGTGAAACAATCGAGCAGAGAATGATGGTGAGAATGTTCGCGTGACGTGACTACTTATTCACGGTTTCGCACTCGTCTCACCACTGACCGCGAAAGTCTGCCGCAATGCCTATCGACGCTGACCTGAGCCCATTCCCACTTCGTGACACTCCTCATAGAATGGATACTCTCCCATGGGATCTATGGCGAATGGTCACTCGCAGTCACAATCACTACCTGTCCACCGTCGAGAACGTCTGTAGCATACTCAACCCACAACCGTACGCCCAGCTAACATTCGACCTTCAACTCGTACTAACATCGCGTACCTAACTATAGACAGTACCTCGTTCTTGCCTCGTCGACTGGCAAAAACGAAGGCAAGATGCTTTGGCTTGTCAAGTTTCTCACTATCAAGGAGAGCAAGGCTTGCGTCAGGCATCTCCACGACACGACGCGCACCCATGATCGACACGACTGGTCTATCAACCCGCTCAGTCGCGGACAAAAAGCACTGCTTCGGAGGCTTGAGTATAAGCATACATCTGGGGCGCTGAGCAGTCCTCGACTTTTCTATCGTCAGTCACAGTCCCGCGGTGTGGGGAGGTCCCTGGATGCTGACGGGCGTCTTTTGAATCTAGCGCCGAGCAGAGTAGTCGTGCCTCGCCTCCTGGTGCCGAAATACTCAGCCAACAGTGAGTACGAGGACCCCGAGTGGGACCTCTGGAGGATGGCGGTGGTTAGGAGGCTCGTCGGCAATCCTTCAGTCGAAAGTGCATTTGAACAGCTCAAGGGAATCCCGCCGTACGTGGACATGCTTAGGCTTTAAGACGACCGCTGCTGATCATATCACGCTCTACGCTGCTAGTGCTTTCGTTGTTCATCATAAGAGCAAGACAAGAAAGGCGGTCATCTGGTTCTACAAGTTCAAGAATTGGGCGGACGTCGCAGAGTTGTACGTCAGGCGCACCAAGGCCGAGCAGGACGTGGTCTGTCTGAAGAGGTTGGACTCCTACGGAGAACAGGCACTTCGAAGATTGGGCTATTTTCCGTTCACGCCAAATCCACTGGCAAATACCGATTATAGGCTGCGTAAGTGTATTTATCCACAGGATTTAGTCGCCATTCGACAGCTAATACCTTCATTTCAGCTAACCCAATCCTCGCACATTCGGTTGTCATCTCTCAAGACCGACCTCGTCGAGGGCGCCTACCAAGATACCGCTCTCCTCCTCCCACATACGAAAACGCAACTGCTGCTCCGCCCGACTCTCCTCGCTTCTCGTCGCCCCCGATTGACCATGGTCCCGACGGAGCCGGGCCCTCAGGCCTTGCCGTCGCCCCTCCTCCGCCTCGCCCGTCTCCACCTCCCATTCTTCGTCGATTAAGACCAAGAGAGACTGTCGCGAGCTCCGCAGAAGAATCCTACGATCCGGAAGATGGTCCTGGTCCTTCAAAGCGACCGCGGCTTGACCCATCAGGCCGTTCTAGTTCCTCTCCCTCTCCCTCTCCCTCTCCACCCCAACCCATGCGCCTTCAGCTTACGCCTCAAGCTTCTTCAAGTGCCAATACCTACTCTACGGTCTCGTCTTCTAGAGCTGGTTGGTTGGGCAACGGGAGCTCCGAGTGGAGATTCTAGACCTGCGGCAAAAGTGACTAAAAACTCCATCGAGCGGCAAACGTTCGACCTCATGGCTCATGTACTGTATTTAATTCTGGTCTTGGTGCTCCTTGATTTCAAGTCGAGCAATGTACAAATGTCGTTCGAACGTGTTAGGTGTGGTGATCGCGAGAGTCTCAGGGTACTCTGGTTACCCAATC
>WSUD01000765.1:0-11592 GCA_019633495.1 Tulasnella sp. 427 | reverse complement strand
CACAGCCCACCAGATAGCGCCACGACCCCCGCCTCCCTGCTGTTACTCAAATACTCCCAAAAAGATTGAGCACTGAGCTTCATATCACTTTGCTTACCATTTAACTTCGCTTTCGTCTTACAACCGGACCACACCATCCCATGAATTCCGTCATTCATAGAGCATCACGCCTCCACCTTTCCCAGAGGCGGCTCCTTTCCTCGACTCCCATCATCCGCGGAATGGCTAAACCATCGACAAACATTCCATTTGGTCTTATTAAGAAGGCTGCTTTGGCGAAGCCTCCACGAGAGGCACCTCGCTTTAGTCCGGAGACGTTCAAGACTTCATCGAATGCCGGCCCGAAGACCGTCACCTTCAGCAAAACCCAGACCACCAGCCCGAGCTTCGATAGCTCAAAAGGCCGAAGTAACTTTTGCTCGGTTGATCAAGTGACAACGACCAGGATCTCGGACTCCTTTGTCACAAGTGAGACCATTTCGTCTCATACCGTCAAGTCTGCCTCGTCATCCAACCAGCCGACCGAACCGGCCACAAATCTCGCTGGTGGAGGACTTTTGGTGTGAGCGCTGCCCCTTGGAAAACTCCGTGATATATACTGACTGAGGTATCACAGTAGCTTATTAGAGCTATACGTGGGCCGTAAATAGGATGCAATTTGCGTTACCCCCCGACCCCTCCTCCATCTCCTTCACCTCCCCCTAAGTTTATTGATGTCTCCATTCTGAGCATATTGAATCTGAATTGATCGAGATCTTTGCCATAACTCCTTGCGATATTCCTTCCTATTCTCTCTGCGATGCTGAGATACTTTATTTGGCATCTTGGGCGCGAAAGACGGCGAAGCCGGGGACCGCCAGAAGAGGGGGCAAGGTTGCCAAGCGACTCCTATGAACAAACGACTGCATCCCGCTCTAACCCTACGCTAGTACTCTTGAAGCAGGACGACATGTTACACGAGATGTCAGAATCTCTTGCTCCAATTGCTCGTCGCATAGAATCTCACGCAAAGGTATGTGCGCAAATAACATTCCATTGAGAACAAACGTCTCAGAAAGGCTGGGCATTCAGGAAGCCACGGTGCTCCCCAATACACAAGCAAGGATTTCGAATCGAGCTACCCGTCCCTCTACCCTGGTGATTCAGCAGCTTCAGGCTCTCGGACACGGTGCCGGCGATTTAGCCTCCGGTCTGCGCGAGAACCTTGACTCGTTCATTGGGTGAGTTGCTTGTCAGTCTCCAGACACGAGCTTTCGAATACTGATAGAAGCTACAGGGCTTTACAAGCAGCGGAAGATGCGATTATTGTTGTGGAAGATCCGGGCTTTGTGTGGAGAGTGCTTCGAGCGCTGTGGGCCAAGGCTCAGCTAACCGCTGCTCAGGAAGGCATAGAGAAGTCTTACAAGCAACTTGCAGTGGGTAACTTAATAACGCAAGTGTAACAGGTGGCCTCTAATGAGATGCGCAGGCTACTATCCTGGGGTCAGTGGGACCGACTTCGGGTCCTGTCGATTTGCCTCAGTACAAGTTTGTTGGCGAAACGATTAGTATCCCACCAAACGGGCTTGCCTTCCCTCGACCCAAATGGTCGGACGTCGAGCTCTTGACAAGTGTAACTACAGGACGTGCATCGGAACAGTCTCTTTGGGCGTCTATCTTTACCGCTAAAGTAACCGGAGTGCCGGGGACGGTGATGGTGAAGGTCTATCCAGGAAAGAAACGGGGTGCGCTTGCAGTAAGCAAGTCGTTCCTCCCAGGTTTCGCTCAATTTATCAGCTTACTCATACTTTAATTTGCTCAGATTCTCCGACAAGATGTCGTCCTTCTCAATTTTTTCCAGTGAGGGACCAATTCGCCGTTTGACTACTTTCCTCGGTCATTGACCTCCGGGAAGGGACAATGCCATCACCCCTACTGTGCTTTCGTACTCGGCCGAAACCTCCCAAACACCGTTCATTGTCATATCTGGAGGTGAATTGTTACTGCAGATCATAATTAGCAGCGTGCTCACCAGTCAACGTACTGTACCCAGGTGCAGCCGTCCCATTTGGTGAATACCTACGCCGAGTCTGTGAAACAGTACCGTATCAGGCGCATGACAAAGCTTGGGGCTTGGTACGTAGCCTTCTTACATGTCGTAGACAGTGCTAACCATGTATAGCGTAGATCACCGACATTCTGGTTTGTTCCTTTCTCCTTCCGACCTAATGTGAATGGAGTGACAGCAATATCCCCGCTCAATAGAGGGTTGCGCCTTTTCTCCACAGATACGTGAATAACGAGTCTTTGTGGAACATGATACAGGTATGAAGCATGGTATCACGCTTGCCTATATACTTTTCTGACATCTGCCACTTGTTAGCCAGAGTCGCTCGTAGTAGGAGAAAGGGAAAAACTGATCACGAACATACCATCCAGTGCCGGCCCAGGACAGGAGAGGCCGCCCATGTTTAATCCCTTGGACGTTGACTTGAACGAAGTCCTCAGAAGTGTGAGTGAGTATATAAATTTGCTGGTTCACATTCATTAACTTCCAATCCCAGTACTTTCAACACGACTGTACGTCTCTGATCAGGTCCTCTGTTTCAACCCTCAAGGCTAAAAGTTCTCTCTCCATAATGAACATTAGTGGGACTACGTCCACTTCGGACCCTCGACATCTTTCCCTCGATGCTGAGGTTTACCGATCGTAGTAACAGCAACAAACCTCCGCCGCCTCCACTCTCCACAAAAATGTACTTCATCAATCACCCGGATCCCGATGGAATCCTCAAAGCACAGGGTGCCTTCCCCGGTGACTTTGGACGATTCGCTCGTGGGGCAAGTGGGGCCTACGAGTTCCTGCTTGTGGCATTTGTAGCCAAGAAGATCGTCATCAGACTGCCCAGAAAAGCTCCAGCGGAGCTCATGAAGATTGAATACATTGAAAGAGGTCTTATGAGGTGACTCTCCTCTCTCTTGATCTGCAGCAATGTGCTTTTATTTTCCCAACCTCTCATTCAGAGCTTCATTTCCACAAGGCCTCAAGGAGATCCGAAAATACGGGACTGCTCTTGACTTGTTTTTAAGAGTTCCCGACTCGATGACCTTTCTTCTGAGACATGGCGTTCGGCTAGCTAAGGAACACCGAGTTCCACCATGGGCTTGGGCCTTAGGTGCGATCGAGTCGACTGCGGCAGGATAACAGGAGCTAATGCTTGCTTTAGTGGGCTCGGCACAATGCATTCTACCGACTTCATTGGAGCTTGAAATGGAGCCTTGTTATCTGTGGCTTCAACCATGGAACAAAGATCACCTAAAACGAGCATATTGGACGACCGACTCGTCCGCATCGCCGTCGACGACCGAAGGCGTAGCAGAGTACGCGTCAAGGATAATCCTTCGGGATGACTTGAAACTTATAGACAGTAATTTTTTGTCAGACTTCAGAACATCTACTACACTCAGAAGGAAGACATTGACTTTGCAGATTCTGCCAGTCCCGCTCCCCCGATTGCCCAGTATGTTAAGAGTGATACACCGTAAATGGAATGTACGACTTACGATCCGAATTAGACTGATTCCAGAGGCAACGACCAAGCTTCAGAGTCTGAGAAGGACTTATTCTCAATTTATGCTCCGTGGACAAGGTATTCGTACTAGGAGGACGTCACTAACGTCGGACGATCGCACTAGCCAACTTCAATCACTGTGCGTGTTCGCTTGATCCTCCACAGCCCTGCTCATCGAACTTATGATACATCCCTTCAGGCATGACGCTTTCCTGAAACCTGAATCGCTCATATTCACTCCTCAATGCACTGAAGAGTGCAGGCCCTTTTGCGATTACCCACATGCAGGTCAAGCGTAGGCGCTACTGAGGGGGAGTGCGGCATCATATGCGATGCTCCGAAAACAATTCCATGTTTGTTGCACGATAATACACGAATACAAATGATAAATGAAGTCAGAAAAGAAACGAAGTGAATGTGAAATCTGAAAAGCACAGCGCCAGAAAGCAAACCCGAAAGCGAAGAGACAGCACTAGCCTTACACCCTAGCATCCCCACGAAGAACCTCAAGCGGAACCGGAACGTAGCCCTCCTGACTCTTCCGTCGACCAACGAAGCCGCGAACACCATCAAACGCCCCACGAACGACCGACTTGGCACTGCCGAAGATCCCATCCTCATCCAGCCCGGGCTCCTCAACGATGATCTCTTTATCATCAGGCATGACGGACGACGCAGGACGCTTCCACCAACGCAGCGTCAAGCTGCTCGTCACGACGCTGACGCTCGAGCACGCCATGGCGAACCCGGCAGCCATCGGGTGGAGGTGCACGCCCCAAGGGAGGAAAAGGCCCATCGCGAGCGGGATGCCGAGGACGTTGTAGATGCACGCCCAGAGGAGGTTCCGGCGGATGACGGAGTAGATCTTGCGAGTGAGGTACAAAGCGGCCACAACGTCGAGGAGGTCGGATCTCATGAGGACGATGTCGGCGGCTTCCACTGCGACGGACGTGCCAGAGGAAAGCGCGATGCCGACTGTAGCGGCCACGAGCGCAGGAGAATCGTTGATACCATCACCGACCTAAGTCATGGCATCCGCGTCAGCGCAAACTCTAGGCACGACCCATTCAGACGACGACTTACCATAGCAACACCGCCCTTCGTCTTCTCAATCAACTCCGTAATCGTCGCTCCCTTTCCCTTCGGACTCATCCTCGACCACACACCATCCGGCCGGATCCCAACCTCTTTCGCGATCGCAAGGGCGGTGGTCTCGCTATCTCCAGTCATCAAGTTCACTTCGATTCCCATCGCCTGCAGAGCCGCAATCGCCCTCTTGGACGAAGGTTTCGGAACGTCGGACAGCGAGAGCGCGAGGGATGGGTAAGGCGACTGGCTCGATGACGGTGATACAGAGGCGAAGATAACGGTTCTGCCCTTCTCCGACTCGGCGGCCTCGAACGCCTCGAGCGACGACGGCAGATTCGAGATGGACGACGTTCGCTTGGATTGGCGGACGAAGATCGACGTGCCCACGAGAACCTCGTACATCCTCGCAGCGCCCTTTCCTTCCGTCAACTTGACGGTCGCGCGTACGCCAGCTCCGGTGATACTTTCAAAGCCTTCGACTTCCGCCTCCGGTGCACCAGCTCCGAGTTTCGATAGAGTTTCCTTCCCGTACGTCGCGACCGCGCGTGCCAAAGGGTGTTCGGACCTCGCCTCCGCGGCTGCGACCATCGCGAGCACCGCAAGCCTGCTAGTCACACCGTCAGCAGCGGGGAGGAGCATCTCCCTATCCTCGTGCGACGTGCGATCGAAAGCCGGGGCAACAGCAGCGTCCTTGGTCCCCGAAACAGCCAAGGAGGGCGCCCACGCGAGCGACGTGAGCGTCAACTTGCCCTCCGTCACCGTCCCAGTCTTATCCAACACGACGCGCTTGACCAGCCTCCCAGCTTCCATCGCCCGTCCGCCCTTGATCAAGATCCCGTTCTTCGCTCCGACGCCCGTCCCGACCATGATCGCCGTAGGGGTGCTCAGGCCAAGCGCACAGGGGCACGCGACGACGACGACCGAGATGCAGAGATTCAAGCACACCGAGAGCTTCGTCGCTCCGGGGTGGTTGAAGATGTCCGGTAACGAGCCCTCGGCGATGACGTGCGAGAGGAGCATCCATCCGATGAACGTGATCACGGAGAGCGAGATGACGGCCGGCACGAAGAACCCAGCGACTTTGTCAGCGAACGCTTGAATGGGGGCCTTGGAAGTCTGGGCGTCCTCGACGAGCTTGACGATCTGGGCGAGGGCGGTATCTTTGCCCGCACGGGTGACAACCATGTCGAAAGTGCCGAGACCGTTGACGGTCCCGCCGATGACCGCGTCCCCGATCTGCTTCACGCACGGTACGGGTTCGCCCGTCACCGCGCTTTCGTCAACGGTCGAGGACCCTTTGACGACAGTTCCGTCTGCAGGGATCTTGTCTCCAGGAATAAGCTTGACGTAATCCCCAACTTGGACCAACTCGGTAGCGACTTTCTTCTCGGCCGTGCACTTCGGCGCGTCGGTGTAGATGGTCGCCATGGACGGAGCCAGCGCCATCAAGTCGGTCAGCGCAGCGGAAGTCTTGCCCTTGGCCATGTTTTCGAGATATCGCCCGAGGGAGATGAAGGTAATGAGCATGGTAGAGGTGTCGAAGAAGGTGGATGGGTGGTACTCTGGATCCCTGGAAATGGCTGATGCGATGAGGGCGAGAACAGAGTAGGTGTACGCGGCTGTGGTTCCAAGAACAACCAGGACGTCCATCGTCGCGGAACCATGTCGAACAGATTTCCAAGCACTAATGTAGAACCTCTTACCGAGCCAGAACTGAACTGGCGTCGTGAGGATAAGGCAGATGATGTCTCCTAAGGGGACGCCGACAATCACTTGGTACATGACGAGAGGGCGGAGCCACGGGATGTTCATGGCCACCATCGAAACGAAGAACACCGGTACGGCGAACGCGGCAGCGATGCGGAACTGATCCCTCCAGGCATGAATCTCCTTGGTGCGGGTAAGCGAGCGAAGCTGTGTGGCATTGGATTCATTGTCCAGCACCGCGTCGAACCCCATGTCCTCGATTCGGTCGACCATATCCCGAGGGCCAATGACGTCCGGTTCGTAGGTGATCTTGCAGGACTCGGTGGCGAGCGAGACCGAGACGGAAGTGATGCCGGGCTCGGCCGCTAATTGGGTCTCGACGGTGTTGACGCAGGCAGAACATGTCATGCCATAGATCTTGAAGCTGATGGTGTCGGACCGTGCTGGTGGGATGTATGTCGCACCGAAGCCAATGTCTTCGATTTCCTATGAGGACGTGGGAGTAGCCGACATTTTAGCTAGGGACTTCTTGGCCTCGGTAGAACAAAAGGGCTCACGTTGACAAGCTTCTCCGTTGACCATTGATCTGGGTCATATTCGATGACGGCCCTTTCGGCAAGTAGAGCGACCTTGATGGAGTGAATGCCCGATTGGTTTCGCATTTGAGACTCGATAGCCTACGGGTGGTTCGTGGTCAGCGAGCGCTCGGTCAGCCAGGATTGCAATTATGCCCTACCTCGACGCATGCACCACAGGTCATTCCCTCTATCCTGATCTCGCATTTCTCCACGCTTGATGGAAATTTGGAGTCCATTCCGGCGGTGAGTGCAGTATCTTCGCCAGGAAGAAAGGCCTTTGAGGTCGAGGCCGATGCTCTGCCCAAGAGCGCTGAAAAGGCAGCGGAGAGAGGTGTCTTGATGGCCTCCATTGCTTGGGTGTTTTAAAGCAAACTGAGGATGGTGGGAGAACCGCGGATAGACAGAGCGAGGGGTGTTGAGGGAGGGAGATTTGGGGAAGGCTAAGGGAAAGAGTGGAAGAATTTGAAGGCACAGGATTTCTGTCGAGCTTAGTCCGCGGGCGGCCACAAGGGGCCGGCATCTCAGTCAGCATCCCCCACCACTGCCCTCTGGCCGTGCTCACTACTCACCTCGACGACCAGCGTTTGCTTGAAGACGTATACCAGTACGACGTGGAAAGAAAACGAATCCGGCCGCGGCGAGCTATTTTTATACGGATTGGGTTTCGCTGGCAACCAGAACAATCGGGTTCACGTCGAATTCCCAACAGTCCAAGCTTAGACAAATATCAATTTCCCTCATTTCGCCCGATTAACTTCGCTTATCAGATAACCCTTATCTCCACAGGGCACCTCTGCCGAAATCTGGGGCATTTTCAATATGCATATGTCACTGCAATAGCAATTTGATTTGTGTCGGCTGCCCTGTACTTTGTCTGTCGTTACTCTAATCTGAGGTGTGTAGCCGCCAATGGGTATGACTCAAGGTGCGTGTGACAGCAAATGCCGAAACCGCCGCCTCCGTTATCCATACGTAAAACGCTTGAGCCGAGCCGCTTCCGCTCGCAACCACAACGGGAACATTAGGCTCCAGGTAACAGTCTCGAGTAAACTATATATGCTGCTTATGGACTGATGACAATACATTGCCACAGACTTATACCCGACAGCATGGACGGCTGGGTTGGATTCGAAACTCCGGCTATCCTGAACATTCCGGAAGAAATCACGCTCGAAATATTTCTCTGGGTTATCAGCAGCACAGTTTCAGTGAAGCCTCTCCTTCCACTGCGTCTCGTATGCAGACGGTGGTGTCAAATCGTTGATTCGGCGCCAATGCTGTGGACGACGATCAATGTCGCCGACGGCCTGTCCGCGGTGCAAATGGCGGTGCAGAAATCCAAAGATCTCTTAATTGACGTCATACACCGCTCGAGCTGCAAGGGACCTTCAGTCGAAGTGTTCTTGGGGAAGATACAACATACGGTCGGCCGATGGAGATCACTCGACATACGCCAACACGCGATATGGGAGGCTGCCACCGACTCGTATCCCGGCCTCCAAACGACGGCTCCAGCATTTTTGGAACGGCTTTGCCTACACACCGACCTTCCCCTTGGTACAGTCAGGCTATTCGGTGGAGCCAGAGCCCCCTCGTGTCTGGCTGTAGTCAGCATCCGCAACACGAAGGTGGCATTATCACCTTTGCGACTGGAGAACGTACGCTACCTCGACCTCCAAACGAGCTCCGAGATATCCTTGCGGGATCTCTTCGGTATTCTCGAACGTTCACCGAGTCTGGTATTCCTAATCTTGAAGAACTTGAGGTTCCCATCCGTTGAGAGACAAAGCCCGACGAACCCAATCCATCTCAACGCTTTGGAATACATGTGTCTCGAACTCTCGGTTTCGATTACAAATTCCATCATCTCCAGCATCCGCGCTCCAGCTCTATCCGCTCTTGAACTCACCTGCGATCTACGGGGAATGTCGATTTGGTCTTGCCTCTTCACTCCGTCCACCGCACACCTCATCCCGTCGTTCAGCTCCATGATAGAGGACGCACACGGAGGTTTACTCGGGTTCAAAGACAACGGAAATATCTCATTCGAGGTTGGGTACCTTATTCTTGCCATGAACACCGGAAAGGACGTTTCAGAACTTGACCAAATCGCTGAAGAGCTGATCGAATGGTTCATCGGGCACGGTGGAACCCGCATCACCACCATCCCCTTCGGCTTGCACTTCGCTGGAGTCGATCCCAGCACCGAACACGCGTGGTTCATAAACGACACTTTACAAGTCAGGCGACTCGGTCTTTGGTACCTTGGCGGACGCTTGCCTCCACCCACGAGACTCTTCACCGCCCTGCAGTCCCCCAGAGCCTCGAACTGGCTGTTCCCAGAATTGAGGACAATCGACTACGATCTCAGCTTGTACGAGGAAGAGCTCTTCAATCCGTTCTTGGACGTACTGGAGCACCGCTACGGACTTCTCTCGGACGACACTCCAGGTCAAGCCGACTGCCTCCAAACGGGAGCGAACGAGGCACACCTTTGTCCAGGCGCCCTACAGGAATTCCGCTTCTATGACGGACAGTACTGCCCCAAACGTCACGGCCGTCGTCCGATCAATGGTAACTTCTTGGGAAGATTTGGGCTGATCTTTCCGGACGAGGTCTGGGTGAGGGGCTTAGAGAGGTGGTGGTGGTAGGGATTGGGCTAGGATGAGTACGGTGGTCAAAGAGGGGGGCGGAGATACCTCAGCCCAGTAGCGTTTGATATGGGTTTAGTCCTGGGATGATCATATCTGATGGCACTACGAGGCATTTCTACATTTCGTCGGGTAGGAATAAAATACAATCTCGAGACTTGAGGATACCTTGCTTCACGAGCAGCTTCATAAAGCCCTAAGGAGCACCTAGAAGCGATTGTCGAACGTTCCAGCTATAAAGAAAGCTGCGGGATCGCACACCATCTCGGCAGGTCAACCAGATCCTTGGAGGGCTGGACCCTTCAAAGCAAGACCGACCGAGTTACGAGGGATAAACCCCACTCTCCTGGATGATAGTAAATCTTACAGCAGATAGGGCTCTCGAATAAAGGTGCCACATGCGTCCCGAGACTCCCGATGGCGTCTGGTATGCTGACGAGAAAGACGCTATGGGTACCGGTTGCTAACGCCGATGGCGCCGTGAGTTGCCGAACGAGCTTGCCTGTGCTTGCTCCCACCTCGCATCACCGATGCAGCAGTCAATCCTAGGTAATGCCTTGACTCAGTACTATCGAGCTCTTGACTATCTATGGGCTGATATGTGTATCTCTAATGCAGGTTACCTGGGCGAACCGGTCTGCCAAGTCGACGACGAGATGGATGGACCAGTCGGGCCTGAAACTTCGGCTACCCTTGATATCCCGGAAGAGATCCTCATGAAAATCTTTCGCTGGAGCACCGATGAAGAAGATCGTGTGAAGCCCCTCCTCACACTTCAACTGGTGTGCAAAAGATGGCTTCAGATCGTTGACTCAGCCCCTACGTTGTGGGCAACGATCAACGTCCTTGACGGGTGGAAAACCACGGCGATGGCGCTGAAAAAGTCCCGAGAGCGCTTAATCGACATCATATATCGCCCGAACAAACATGGAATCAACCTAGAGGACTTCTTGTGGCAAACAGTGAACAAGATTGGCCAATGGAGGTCGGTAGACTTCGAAAGTTTGGAGCTTCTACCCCGCTACTCAGCACTTCAAACGACCGTTCCCCGATCTCTGGAGAGACTCTGCATGGCATGTAGATCAGGTTTCTGGTTCAAGACGCCAACGGTACAGCTGTTTGGTGGTGCTCCGGCTCCGAGATCTCTCCTCCACGTCAGTATTCGCCACGTGATGGTGGCATTGGAGTCGTTAGAACTGGCAAACCTCCGCTTTCTAGAGCTGGATGTCTCCACGCAAATGACATTTGTGGATCTGTGGCGCATCATAGAGCAATCGCCACACCTTACTTCGCTCGCTCTGAAACTTGAACACTTATGGCTCCCAGACTCCCAGCTGCCACAAGATCCTCTTGGTCCGGTCCATCTCAGCGCGCTGAGCTATCTCTCCATATCGCTACCAACTCCTGCTACGACTCTCATTCTCTCCAGCATTCGCACTCCGGTCTTAACGGTTCTCAATATTCAATGCAACCTCAAGAACAAACCGGTACTTTCCAGCCTTTTCACCTCGGCCACCTCCCACCTCATTCCTTCCATTAGCTCGATTATATCGCTTGCGAAAGACATCTCAATAACATATCAGAAAGACCATCCCAGAGGCTATATTCTCTCGATGAAAGTTGGTAATTTGAACCTCGAACTCAACGCTGGAAGTCGCCGTACGAGCCTAGACAAATGTGCGGAAACCCTGGTCAAATGGTTTGCAGAGCATTCTCTACCTTACATTACCGCTCTGCCTGCCAGTCTTCGGTTCGACGGGGTCAATCCCAGCCTCGAAGACGTTTGGATTCTCAATAGCACCCTACAAGTCAAGTGTCTCAACCTAGAGGAACTTCCGGGTTCCCCACCATTGAAAATCCGATTCGGGCTCAAAGCTCCACACCCAACCTTCTCAGAGTGGCTGTTCCCAAATCTGGAAACGCTCAACTACGATATCAGCAGTATTGCCATTCCTCGCCTTGTCGAAATCCTTACGTCTCGTTACGCACACCTCTCAGGTGTCCGACGGCCAGACG
>WSUD01000764.1:0-11593 GCA_019633495.1 Tulasnella sp. 427 | reverse complement strand
GAGGGAGTTTGGTTCCAGTTGACGAACAACGTGAACAAGATGTGCTTGAACTTGACGCAGCAGGTCCGAAGTATCGCTACCGTGACCACCGCAGTGGCCAAGGGCGATCTCAGCCAGCGCATCGAGATCGAAGTCGAGGGGGAGATGGCGACGCTGAAGGATACCGTTAACTCCATGGTGCAGCAACTCAATACGTTCGCATCCGAAGTCACGCGGGTGGCGCTCGAGGTCGGCACGATGGGCGTTCTGGGCGGACAGGCGCAAGTCGAAGGTGTGCAAGGAACCTGGGCTGATCTCACCAACAACGTCAACGTGAGTGATACCCCCGCGCTTTCCCTTGAGATTGCATCCGTATATCTGACCAACGATCTGTGTTTCTTCGCGCGGGGTGATATAGAAAATGGCCGAAAACCTCACCGCGCAAGTCCGTTCCATCGCCAACGTCACGAAGGCTGTCGCTAGCGGCGACTTGCAGCAAACGGTTCAAGTCGACGTCCAAGGCGAGATGCTGGATCTGAAGAACACAGTCAACTCGATGGTCAGGCAGCTGTACACTCTCGCGAACGAAGTGACACGTGTGAGTTTGGAAGTCGGTATGGAGGGCAAACTCGGTGGACAGGCTATGGTCGAAGGCGTGGAAGGGATGTGGAAGGTCTTGACGAACAACGTCAACATGATGGTACTTCTCCCGCGTTTCACATTCGGTGACCGAAAAAAAGATTCGCTGATTGCGATGCGGTTATGAACTATAGGCTTTGAACCTCACCACGCAAGTCCGGTCGATCGCTCAAGTCACCAAGGCTGTCGCGCAGGGAGATCTGACCAAGAGGATTGAAGTCGACGTGAAAGGAGAGATCTTGGAGTTGAAGCAGATCGTGAACGGTATGACGGAGAGTTTGTCGACTTTCGCTGCTGAAGTTACTCGGTGAGTTGCCGCTTGCTGCTTTTTCTGGTCCGTGTCGGTGCGCTTAACGAGAGGGTCTTGTCACGCGGTGTACAGAGTCGCTCGTGAAGTCGGAACGGAAGGTAAACTGGGAGGTTGCGCTATCGTACCTGGCGTTAGTGGAACGTGGAAGGATTTGACGGACAACGTGAACAACATGGCGCGGAACGTAGGTGGCGGTAACATTCTCGTCTGAGGATCTCCGGCTGACACGGGACTTCTCCGCTCTTCCCCCACTCAGTTGACAATCCAAGTCCGAACCATCGCTAAAGCAACTGTGAGTATCTCTGACGCCTCTTGCGCCGCTTTTGCTTCCCTGACCAGCGTCTCCTTGAATCGACTAGACTGCCGTAGCTCGAGGAGACCTCACCCAGAAATGCGTTGGAGTGTCCGTCGCCGGTGAAATCTTGGATCTCGTCAATACCATCAACAGCATGATCGATCAGCTCGCCGTCTTCGCCGCAGAGGTGATGAAAGTCGCGCGGGAGGTCGGAACGGAGGGGAAATTGGGAGTCCAGGCAGAGGTGCAGAACATGTCGGGAGCTTGGACGGATATCACGTGCGTCTCAACTTTTCATCTCGCGGCGTCTTGCGAAAGCTAAATGTTTGCTTGGACGCATTGTCTAGCGTTTCGGTCAACACCATGGCGAACAACCTGACGTCCCAAGTCCGAGGTTTCGCTCAGATTTCGGCTGCCGCGACGGACGGAGACTTCACGAGGTTCATCACGGTCGAAGCGAGCGGTGAGATGGACTCGCTCAAGACGCAGATCAATCAGATGGTGTACAACCTGAGGGAGAGTATCCAGAAGAACACGGCCGCGAGGGAAGCGGCAGAGCTTGCCAACAGGTCCAAGTCCGAGTTCTTGGCCAACATGTCTCACGAAATCAGGTAATAGGCGGTTTATGCTGTGGACTTGCGACGGGCGATTTCTGAATGCATTTCGGCCCCTTTTCTTGCAGAACGCCGATGAACGGTATCATCGGAATGACGGACTTGACGCTGGAGAGCGAAGGTCTTACCCGGTCGCAGAAGGAGAACTTGATGTTGGTTCACAGTCTGGCAAGGTCGTTGTTGCTTATCATCGATGATATTCTGGATATCTCCAAGAGTAGGTGTAGTTGGCTCAGGGCGTAGCGTTCTGGAGCCTGACTTCGCGCCTTCCTTTCAGTCGAAGCTGGTCGAATGACGATGGAGATGGTCACGTACTCCCTCCGTGCGACGGTTTACGGTATCCTCAAGACTTTGGTCGTCCGAGCCTCGCAGAACGACGTCGACTTGATCTACGAAATCGACCCGACCATCCCTGATCAGCTCATTGGTGACGCCTTGCGGTTACGTCAAGTCATCACCAACCTCGTCGGAAACGCCATCAAGTTCACGCCGTCGAAGCCGATCAAGAGGGGACAGGTGACGTTGTCGTGCCGGTTGATTCCGGAGAAGTCGACGGGTCAGAGCGCTACTTTGGAGTTCTGCGTCGCCGATACCGGGATTGGTATCAAGAAAGACAAGTTGGAGTTGATCTTTGATACGTTCTGTCAAGCCGATGGGTGAGTTGGAAAGGGTTATCTCAGAGAGGATCGAGTATGGCTAACGGGACACCCTTCTGTTTCAAGTTCTACGACCCGAGTAAGTCACTGCCGGCACAGCGACTTTTACATGGGTGAATTCTGACATGACGGTTATCGAAATAGGAATACGGTGGAACTGGTCTCGGTTTATCCATTTCCAAACGCTTGGTCTCGCTCATGCAAGGCCAGATGTGGGTGGACAGTGAGCCAGGCAAGGGTAGCAACTTCTACTTCACCATCACATGCCAGATCAGTCCGCCGCCCCGGTTGGACACCGTCCATCAGAAGATTCAGCCTTGGAGCGGTCGCACGATCCTCTACCTGGATTCGCTCGGAGACATGACCGGAGTGGCAAAACTCATCGAAGAGTTGGGCTTGAAGGTCTACGTATCTCATGACGTTATGCGCCTGGCCGACAAGTCTAGACTTCCACATATCGATACCATCATCGCCGACTCTCTAGCAGGGGTGAGTTTCGAGCTCAGGAGCTGGGAGGTTAAGTTGCTGACAGTTTGGTGTGCCGTAGACCGAGAAGCTTCGTGACCTAGACCATCTCCGATATATCCCCATTATCCTTCTTTCGCCGGTAAGAGAGGAAGTGCTTAACTGCTGACAAGTCTCGACTGACCGATGATGCCGTTCTAGCCTCTCCCGCCTCACTGCATGCCACGGTTGAACTGTAAGTCGTTTCCCCATGCAATGACGTCATCAACTAATGATACCCTCCGTAGTGAAATGGTGCCTCGACAACAGTATCAGCGCTCAGCTCACCACTCCTTGCAACCACGAAGACCTCGCCAATACCTTAGTCACCGCTTTAGAATCCGTCACGTCGCATCAAGCCGTCGACGCCCCTGCCATGTCGTACGACATTCTACTTGCGGAGGACAACATGGTGAACCAGAAAGTCGCTGTGAAGCTGCTCGAGAACTACGGTCATCATGTCCAGATCGTCGAGAATGGCCAACTTGCGGTCGACGCTGTGAAGGAACGATGGCACCAGGGCAAACCATATGACGTCATTCTGGTACGTTCCCCATTGAACCCCAAGAGCTTGTCCGATTTTCCTTACTGACGATTACCTACGCAGATGGACGTCTCGATGCCTTTCATGGGTGGTATGGAAGCTACCGAGCTCATTCGAGCCTTCGAATCTGAGCAGAGTCTCGAACGGACTCCGATCATTGCGTTGACCGCCCACGCTAGTACGTCCCTTTTCAATCTCCATGCTTCGTCGTTTCTGACTTCACTTGCCTTACAGTGATTGGTGATCGCGAACGTTGCTTGCAGGCAGGAATGGACGATCACGTCACCAGTAAGCCAGTCTCAGAAACAAGATGCCATCCCCTGATGCTAACGTGTCCGTTTCTAGAACCTTTACGCCGTGCAGATCTAACGAATGCCATCTCCAAGCTTGTCCGACCACAGGCATCTCATGCGGCGAGCCGAGCTGCGTACACGCGACATTGATTGTCTCTATGGCACTCTCATTCTTAGGAGGTTCTTTTGGTCATCGCACACCCCCCTCGTTTCTGTTTCCTCATTGTAATACGCTTTCCCATTCTTCATGTTCTCACTTCGGTTCCCGTTTTGTATTGGCTAATGCGCGCCAAGGCTATCATGTACAATACTTATATCGAATCTTGGTTATTCTTGCCATCCCAAGAAGCCCATGCTGGGTAGTCGACCTGGTGTCTACATGCACATTGATTTCATCGAACGCCAAGTACATTCGGAAGAAGAATTCTTCTCGATGAGGGACCTTTCTGGAACCTCAAGTCGGGACGCAGTAAACATTGTGTTCCCTTTGTATCGTCCGCCTTGTTTATCTTGGTTGTTCTAAGATAACCTACTAGTGATCAACTGAGCTCAGACAAGAAATAATCCCTTTATTGAGACTACAACACTCGCTTTCATTCTTGCAACCATGTTATAGGCTGCGTTTTTTCGCATTACGAGCCGTGGTAAAACGCGTGGCGTCAGTTCCCATTCTAGGCATATTACAGCCACACCGCTGCGTTGTCATCACCACGAAATGTCAACCTCGGTCGCTTTCGGAGCCGCAACATGACTTATTGCGGCCTTCGACGTGTATGTTGGACCACCGAGGTTGCCAGGTAGCCATCAAGTCGCACAAATCTACCCAATAGTTTGTGGTGAAACCCTTTGAAAACACCTTAAGCTATTTGGCTTGAAACACCGACAGCAACGTGGCAGTACCTCCGTTATGAATCTGAAGTACGACACATCACGTTTCGCACTCGCTTACATCGGTTATTGTCATTCTCGATGTGGTAGGATGCTCTTAGAAAGGATAATACGTCTCAGCCTCGCTTCTTGTCGGTCTGAGTACGCTAAGTGAGCCTCAGTCTAATGACTATAAATTGAAGTTTAGCCCTTGCTTAGATGATAGTGTCCAGTCAAGCGGCTCTCCTCTTCATCCCTCCACATCCCTGCCATTTGCTCAGCCTCTCTCATGGACACGAACATGGATTGGGAAGTCGTTCAAGCTCCTTCCAAGGGCGGAAAGCGTCGCGTCGAGTTCGAGAGAGATCCGCCTCCTTCGAATGCCCGCTTTCCGACCTCCGATCACAAGCCAGGCGACATAATTTACGCGTTCGTATGCCTTCCAAAGCTTATCAAGACACCATTACGGATCGACAGCGACTAGCGGAGCAAAAGCCACCGCTTCGCCAAGGCTCAGACCCAGATCCATCAACAGGGGGATTGGCAGGACTGAGCTCTCGCCCATGTCTCGTGCTTTTCGTCGTCAAAACCGCAGACCCTAAGCCTGAAGTTCGCTACATCGTAGCCCCTCTGAGCACCTTCAGTAGACAAGATATTAGGAGGAAGGAGTGGAGGTCGCAACGGGGCAGCTTCGCCAAGTTACCAGACTTCTATCGTTTGGTCCATCCAATCGGCTCAACCCGAACCTTTGCAATTCGGTCGTACAGTGGAAATGATCGGAACCAAAAGTACTGTCCGATACCTGCATGGGGTCAAGACCCCAAAAGTCCGTCCTACGCGGTCCTAGGTGTGTTGCGATACTTTGCTCGTTAAGCGTATACTTACACCCCCACTCAGGCGCATTAATCAAAGTCCCTGCAGAAGACGTTTTTCGGGATTTGTCACAACATAGCATAACCGGAGAGCAGCTCAAGATGGTCCAGGGTGAAGCCCTTTCGAAGATGACTGACCATGAAGTGATACGACTTCATCTTCGTACGTATTTGATTGCAAATGCAGAGCTTGAGGCTAATCTGACTCGCTATGACGCAGAGGCGGCACGCGCCAGTCTAAGCTCGTACAGATTGCCCAACAATCCAGTTCTTCATGGCGTAAAACTTCTTGGACCAATTATATCTTCTACAGATGCGAGGAAAAGAACATACCGAATTCAGCGTGTGATCGGTAGGCGGATGTCGTTGACAGGCAACAGGGAAAAGGAGCCAGTACAGAATCTGCGAAATACACTGCATCCACTGACGATCGCAAACCTCAAACGTTGTGGTTATATGTAGATCTGAAGATTAGCGTTGGAGATTTGAGAAGTGCTTTAGTTGGACTTTGGACATTCAGGGACATTACATATCTTCATCAAATGCTTACACGAGGGCACATGGAAGAGTGGTTTTAATGTATTTAGCTCCGTCTCAGCGATTTGCACGCAGAACATTGCGTACTGGTCTCGTTCATCTCGATGTCACGAGATGCTAATCGATGTAAACGTAGAGATAGCACAGGTTGATTCTGAGAGGCCCAGCTCAGGTAGGGAGGTAGATATATCCGTGGGACCGAGTCAAAGATCGGATGTTGGCTTTTCCAGTCGCTTCGCGCTCCGAAGTCTTACGACACGAACGCGGCTAACACTGCTTTTGGGTTGCGTAGAATGGAGCTATCTTTGGCGTTGGCTCTGGCCAGAGAACCACGTTTAAATGGCTCCTGGACAAACATACCGTATTCTAAACCCTGTTGTTTCAAGCTTTGACTAATTGAAACCCAAAAGTGGAGTGCATCTTCTCCCGCACTTTTGTTGCTCTTCTGCCTTGCAACCAAGAGTCGCAGTCTGGTTCCGTTCTTGAGTCTTGGTCAGCTGCGCGCCTGAACGATGGCGCCATAGGGGATGCTTAGTCAGCACAAGTCGTATATAAACCCCACCGTTTTCACTCTTTCTTCTTTCCATCACCAATCTCTCCCCCTTCCCTCTTCTTGAGGAGGGAGGTGACTGGTGATCCTACTTGTCCACACTGGACAGCGGCTCGTCTGGGTGTGGGGGTAAGTTCGCAACCCGTTCGTCTTCTTTCGAGAAGCTCTCCTGACGACGTGCGCTCTCACCCTTCATAGTCGCCCTAACATGAGCTGAGGAAAGCTGACCACTGTTATGCAATCCCGGGCACGTTGGAGAGGAAGGACCATCAGCAGCGGCTTACTTTGAAAGCCCCGTCAGTCTTTTGGTCTAGTCCCAAGCCACGTCCCTGAAAGGTTCAGACCGAAGAGGCTGAACGTTACAGTCGATTGCTTACTCTTCAGGACCGTGTGAGTTGTTGTTGGTTCCTCTTTTTTGTTGAGGTTTGAAGTCGGATCGCGGGCCTCCTCGTGGTGGACCTTGGGTAACGCTCAGAAGAGCGGCTAGACCGCGAACGCTACGTACGCTGGTATGCAATCCCATAATTAGATTTCTTGTAATAGCTAGTCTCGTAGTAGTGCTATATATAGAGAGAGAGAGAGTTTTACTCTTTACCTGGCACCTCGTCGGACTCGTACCGTTGTCAATTGCGTTCGCATTTTCCTTTAGCTCTGCGTCAGGCTGGAGTACTGGAGAGACCTTCGGGTAAATGAGTTTAGTGCGAATCATCGGGAGCTAAGGGTGGCCTCAACAAGACCATTCGATCGGAATCAGGCAACAGCAAAAGGCATTATCTAGCAATGACATTTACCGTGATGAATTTGTGGGTCAGGAAGGACCAGCTGAAGTACTAAGGATCACACGAATCGTGAGAGGTAGATGAGCCCGGGACTCGACACTTCAAGACTTTGATATGTAGGGTTGATGACCCAATCGTCCTGCCAATTACATAATGACGACAATCATTGCCAAACAGTTTCACGCCTGTCCCACTCGTGTCCACAATGTTCAAATCTTGGCGCATGTCAAGTGTACTCTCTGTGAGTTTGACCTGCAGGCACAGAACACTCCCCTGCCTAGTGTTTCTCTGAGCTAGCTACCCGATGCCTGACGCCGTTTCTATAGCTCCTCTCCCAATGGTACTTCAAACCACTGCCTCCTCCCAAGCTCTCGACCCTGACAGACCTACCGACCGAGCTTCTCGTTGAAATCATGGATATACTGGACGTGATCGACATTCTTGCCTTGCGTCAGGTAAACAGTCTTGTCATCATCCCATCTCCACTTGGAGCTAGAGCTCACGTCACCCTCATCCTCTCTCTCACACAAAGGTCTGTCGACGACTTTGTGCGACTTCTCGCAACCGGCTTCTTTGGTTTCGAAGGGTCACGCGCTTGGCCATGGCATGTGCTGTCACGCTTCCACACTTCATTGATACCTTGTCCGCCCTGCAGCTCGAGAAAATGGCCATTCGTCGGACGCGAGTTAAGCAGGCGATGGACCTTGGGCTCTCGCCCTCGATCAGACCCCAGACGAGGAGAACAAACTTAACGACCTTAAGGACCTATATTGTCCCCGGTGGACTGTGGATGATAACCCTTACGACGAATTACTCAATCTATTGCTGGAATCTCACTGATTGGGCGCTTCCACCGACTGTGTTCAATCTCAGGTCCGACGACAAGAATTCCAAGCCAACTGAAGAAGACCCTGAAATGACCGAGGAGGAGCCGGAGGCCGCATGGCTGTCGATCCACAGCATCGACCACTCGAGTCCACATGGGGTTCTTGTGGCTCTCGAGAGACGCGAGTGAGTTTGTCGACGCTCAGAAGCAATTGCACCCAGAACCAACGTCCAGTTTGATAGTCTCCACATGCCTCAAATTGAGATCTACTCTATCGACTTTCAGCCCCCGAAACCTCTCATTTCGCTCCAGGGCAAGCTGTCGACCTCCACCCCCGGTCGTCTCATGATGATATCTGGCGAATATATCGCCCGTTTGATCGTTCACAAGCCCATTACGATCCAAGTGTTTAACTGGAAACAAGCTGTTACTTCTGGACCTTTTGAAGCTGCTGGCCTTGTTTTCGAGGCGCCCCTCCTTGGTCACGGTTTTGTGAGTCCTCCCCTGACAAGGCACTGACAGTCTCTGGATTCTGAATCTGTTTGCTAGGCCATTACCTTCTGGAAGATAACCTCCGATCGATTTCTATTTTTCGATACAATGTTTCACATCTTGGCCTACAAACTCGACACTTTCCATCTCATCAATGATCTCGACATGCTCACTCCAGCCGCTGCCGCGCCGTCCTGGGTGTTTTCGACAGTTAAGAACCTAGCTCAAACGTGGCCCCCATCAAGCCACCTTTCTACCTACATCAATCCAGACCCCAAAGCCTTAATCGGGTACACTTTTATGAAAAAAATGGAATATCGGGTATATGATCAAGATGGGGAGTTTGTCATCTCCGGTATCGAGCATTCCAGGGACTACATTCTCCGAGCTAGAGGCTATCAATCAGGAGTTGAGTACAAACCCACGGCGCTTCGTTCTGTTCGTATTACGGAGGAGGGAGTTGAAAGTACCTGGCCAATTTTCATGGACGTTCCTGGTGTGTGGTCAAATGATTTTGCTAGCTGTTATCTGGACGAGCTTTCTGGCCGGATCGTTTTTGTAGAAACCTTCCCGAGAACAACTGTCTTCACACTAGTAGATCTGCTCTTTCCCAGTGTAATATAGTAACTCTTCTGCCCTCTCAATTCGAGTCAAGTTTATATTCTCTTTTTTTCCGAAACGAGAACATAGGGCCCGCCAAAATAGTACATTCTTTGCATGGGTAACAGATCATTGAGTGAAAAAAAGAGACGAAAGAAATCAAACCCCGAAACGAATCACAAACCAGAAAACAAAAGAGAAATGTAAGGCGTTTACGTTTTTATCATAGGATTCTCGGCTCCGTCCCAATGCGCCCAATCGACTGAAGTGATAGTCGTCTCGGACTTTGCGTCACGCTGTTGATCGAGGGCGATGGTCTTGCCGTTTAGCAATGACTTGGTCCACTCGTACATGGCGAAGAGGGAGGATATCTGTGGAGAGAAGGGGTGAGTGAGTGAGTGAGGATGCGATGGAATGGGAAGGGTGAGGGGAACTTACGAGATATCCAGGAGTGTTGTCACCACCAGTACTACTACTACTACTTTTGTCGTCGCCACTACTACTATGGTCCTTCGCGTGCGAATCGGAATGTCTATCACGGTGACTGCGCTCTTGCTTTCCTCCTTGCGAAATCAGACCTGACTTGGTGTTCTTGGAATCGCTTCCACCACCTATAGACAACCACGGTCTATCACCGCCGTTGGGGTGCTTAGGACCTCCAGCGGGGAGCACTGATCGTCGGGTGATTGAACCACCATGGTCGATAGCTTGCGTCTCCTCAACAGCATCTTCATCACCTCCGTCAAGGCTGAACTCCTCCTCGATGGCTTCCAGCAGACCCGCGGGTCCGGTAGGATCGGATGGGAGCAACCCGCCCCGTGCGGTACGGTACACGGGACCCACGGTCGCTCCCAAAAGAGGCGAGTCGTTCGGTGTAAAGAGGAACTCTTCTTCCTCCTCGTCCTCCTCTTCCTCGTCGTTACCGTTACCGTTATCCTCGAGGTTACCAACAAAGGATTGGGTATTGGGATCGAGGAGTTGGGTGACGGGATCGACGAGGAAGCGGTGGACGGGTGAACCGGGCCGAGGTATGGATTGGACGTCGATGGTGTGTCGTCGTGTGCTGAGCTCGTTGTCGGACTCTTCGTCGTCATCGGTAGCAGCAGCGTCGACAGTGAACGTCCTGCCTCGTCTGGCAGATGAGGTCGGAGGAGGGCCCACGCCGCCCGTCGCGCCTCCCACTCCCTTCGCGCGTTTCTCGACCCTCTCGCTCTCCCTCCCCGCCCTCTCTTTCTCCACCGCCATGACCCTCAACGTCGCCTCGGGGAACACCTCCATCTCCAACCTCTTCCACACGGTGCCCATCTCGGGGCGGCACTCGGGCACCCGCGCCCAGCACTCCCTCGCCAGCGCCCACACGCCCGCGTAGCTCTCCCCCTTGCGCCCGAACTTGGGGAGGCACGGCGGGCGGGTGTTCCGTAGGACGACGTTGTAGACGATCGCCCCGTCCGACGAGGAGCCGAAGGGCAGGTTCCCGCTGAGCACCTCGTAGACGGTAATCCCGAACGCGTAGACGTCGCTCTTGAAGGACTTGTGTTCGTCGAAGAGCAGCTCGGGCGCTTGCCAGCGGATGGTGCCTGCGCCCTTTCGCCCCTCCGAGGTCGTCCAGGAGGAGTACTTGGACAGACCGAAGTCGCAGAGCCGGATCCCGCCGTCTTGGGAGACGAGGATGTTGCGGGCTTTGATGTCCCCGTGGATGATGGATAGGGAGTGGAGGTAGGCGATTGCGCTGGCGATGTCGCAGAGCTAAAGGAAGGGAAGATGAGAGAGGCAGGGGAGGACGCTGTGTGGGGGACTCACGAGGCTCCGTCGATCGACCATGGGATTTTGCTTTAGGTAGCTCATGAGGTCGCCGTTGTCCATGTATGGGCTCACGAGGTAGGTGAATCCCTGTGGGCAGACGTAGATCCCTCGCAGAGGCAAGACGTGCGGGTGGTCCAACGTATGCCAAATCGTCGCTTCTTCGTTAAACAGCTACAGGGGGCAGGCACACCACGTCAACCGACACAGCCTCGATAGCACGACGGCACGAAACCCCACTCACTCGTAAGTCCCTAGGGGAAGCCTCTCCATCGTCCATAAGCCTCAACCTCTTCAACGCAACGGTCTCCGCTAACGAATGGCAGTATCCATAAAGAATGTCGCTGAACCTGCCGGGCTGGATCCACTGGATGTCGGTGAAAATGTCGATGTCGTCGGTGTGAATGATTGTGAGTTGCAAGGGGGGACCTGTGCC
>WSUD01000763.1:0-10214 GCA_019633495.1 Tulasnella sp. 427 | reverse complement strand
CAACTTGAATCTGTGGTAAACACCTGACTCTATCAGCCTCTAGTTGAGCTGGGCCCGGTGCGAAGCGGTGAGTATCATATATATGTGCCGCACGACAAGAGACAGGGTCTGACTAATCGAAGATCGAGTACAACAAAAGAATCCCACACAGTCCATTAATCAGCCCCTCCAACTCGTCGACAACACCAAGCCTCGCTATTTCCCAGTCGAACGGTTCAATGAACTTGACCGAAGAGACCGCGATGACCCCTGATCCGCGCTCCTGTCCAATCGGGCAGCCTTCGAAGGCGGTGGCGGTATGTATTCATCGTCATCCCCACCGCGGAATTCCGTGTGCTGCTTACGCTTGTTCCTCGGCCCGCTTATCACTCCACGGGGCGGTATCCTTGCTGTCAGGTCACCTGTGGTTGGTGAATCCACCTCGGCAACCACTGTTTCCGGCATCGAGCAGGACGGTAATAGGTCCGGCAGAGGTCCACTCTCCCCCACCACCTCCTGACACAGCTGCAACAGGAGTCTCAAGTAGCCATACAAGGAAGAGTATGAGACCAAGTCTTCAAACTTGAGCTTCCTAGATAAGTAGGCCCAGTATAGGACTTCGCGAAACCCATCAAGGCCGGAGATCATCTCTCCAAGCTTGGGGTGTAGCCAAGCCGCAAGAAGGTGACGCAGCTCGTTCTTGCCAGTCAAAAGCTTCTCCCGTCGAGGACTGCAGTCACCCGTGTATTGGAAAATTTCCGACAGCTGTGAATGGAAGTCGGCCGATTTCTCGCGAGACGCGTCGGAACGTAAGCGCATAAGGAGTGTCCATAGCACAACCCAGAAGACTGATTCCACGTCATGCTGGAAGTTGTGAATGACAGACACCTGACTTGGCGCGGTGGTGGTCGGTGGCGCTGTGCGAGCGAAGACTACGTGCGCCAACGAAGGCGGCTCGTCGTATATGAGAGTTTGCTTGAGAATTTCCACAGCCATGAAGTAGGCCGTACCCTGTGTCGCGTTCAGTGTCATGCATGGCCTCATGAAAATCCGTTTGTACGTACCGTTTTCGGGTCGAGAGCACCGCTTGTAGCTTGAGGATCAAACGGTTTTGCGTACTCCAGGTCGGAGAGAACACCTCGGACCCGGTTATTGTTGTCCTTACGCGCGTAGAGATTGCCGGTGCTGATATCACGGTGAATCCAACCGGCCACGAACATGAGTTGCAAAGCTAGCGAAAACCAGACCGGGGATCAGTATTCACAAATTATCGCGTTCAAGTTTGACTAAACCGAGTTTGACTTACCCATTACACAATCCTCTAACGCAATGAACACATCGCCTAACTGCTTGACATCATGCAAAGCCGTGCAAACCTGTTTGAACACGACCCGGTACTGTCGCTTGGGATGATAGCGGCGGGGCGGTGTTTTGTCCTTGTTTGATGATAGTCCAGTTGGGTGGGCTATCGTGCTGCGAGACGGATCTGGGGTTGAGACGCCTGCGGGTGTTAAGCTCGTGGGTCGTGGGTCGAAAAGGGTGTCATCAGGTCGGCTCTTTTCGGGGGCGGCCTTCGACGTGATGCCTTGACAATCGCACACAGGTTCGAGGAAATAATCTCGCCACTTCTCCCCCTCGCCCTCCAAGCACATGCGCAATGGGGCCTTTGCCGCCTCTGCCGCCGCCGCCGCCACCGGGCCATCTATGCCCTGGGGGCACACATGGACTGGCAGTGGCTTCCCGTTGGCGAGCCCAGCAGCAATGCCTTTCAGTTCGGCAAAGATGGCCCTCAAATTGTCCCCTTCTGTCCTCGCCCCTTCGTCCAACCAGACATCCTTAAGAGCCATCTCAGGACCGGATGCTTTATTGTCGTCGATTGATTGCGCTTCGACGACTTTCCAGACTCGAGTAGCCCGACCTGTAACAGAAAGACCTCGGTGTTCGAAGATGGCTCCCTGGGTTTTGAAAAAACGATCGGGCGTTCCGTTGCTGCCGGGAACTTTGTAGATGAAACAAATTTGATTGTTCTTGTCGGGATTCAGATGACGTTTGATGGTCGGATCGTACCCGAGTTCGTCCTCGGTTGCAAACAGGAAGGATAGTAGGATCCGAATAAATATTTTGGGGGTCTAAAGGGGTCTATTGAGCATATTACAAGGAACTGGGAGGAATGGAATCGCCTCACTCTTGTAAAGTCGAATCCCGGAGACTTGGCTGAATGTGATCGTGAGAAGTACCAGACGGTCATCGTGCAGTCCTCGATAGTAATCTGAAGAGCAACCCAAGACATATCAGCTCATGCAGGACGTTGACGAAGAATGAACATACTCCAAACATGTGCGTGCGGCGCGGATCATCATTCATGCAAAAATTGATGGTACCCAGCAATTGCTTGCGATTCTGAGGAGCTGTCTAAGCTTAACGCGCATCGAAAAGAAGAGGGACGAACGAACCGCATAAACGCTTTCTTCCTTGGACTTATATTCCGAAGGCACTGTCAGGTCCGCTACTGGCACTTGGTTTGACTCAGGTTCCCCTGGCGCGACGGGGACGGTAGATTCTATCGGCCTGAAGTACGCGTCGACCTTGAAATTGGCGCCCCCCGTCTCTCCAGCATTGTGTTTGTGACATTTTTGTTCGAATACGAATGATGCTTTCCGTTTCGTCTCGAGTTCTAGTTCTTTCAGGTGTTCGTAGATTTGGACGAGTGGTTCATAGTTCACCATCTCCGTACCACCCCTAATGTCCTCGTCCTTGGGAGACACGAACTTAGTGAGGCGCAACTGTTCTTTTCCTGCCTTGTCTTTGGTCCCTGCGAGCTCTCCGGTCCCTTTAAGAATGCGGACTGCCTCGTCCACATCCTTGTCTGTGACGAAATTGGGAAGATAGCGGTCAAACCCGTCCTGCCAGTCGTAACAGTGTTGCATCTCGCGTTTCATCTGCTTGCAGATTTGAGTACGCTGTTGCGTTACGTTGCTCCTTGACAGTGGAACGGCCTTGCGCGGTGTGTCACTACTGCAAACGGTAGTCAAACTCCGAACAGCGGCTTGAAAATACTGAGCATGAGCACGAACTTCGGCATCTGGTTCGCGGTCGGGAGCGAATGGTTTACCTCCATCCCTGTTCCTGCGTCCGACGATGGCAACGATGTGGTTCCTTGTTAAAGGAAAGATGGTTTGGTTAACAGGCTTTGAAAGCGAGAGGGAACCACTTGGTGAGCTCCAGTTGAAATTGTGATTGGATGTAGGTTGAAAGAACCAGTTCGCTCGTGAGAGGATGTTCACGGTTTGTCCACGCCACGGCTTACGTGTGTTTCGACGACCAGAGCCGCCGAGCTTTGCTTGCAATCTGAAACTCGCTGTTAGGGGAGGGATCACCGTCGCTTTTGCGGGTGCGAAGCCGAGATGGGAGGAGTCGAGGTGGTCGAGGTGGTTGGAACCAGTCTGTCTCACCCGCATGACGATCTCTGCTTCATCCGAGGCTGTCCCTCGCAACTGCAAGACCCCGCCTTGAATCGGCATTGTCAGAAACGTTAAGGCATATCTATTCTGGCGCATCAGTACTTGGATACTTGTGCTTAGAGCTTGTGACTTAAAGTTTGCGCTCTCGGCTGCCAACTTGTATTGTTAGTAGACATTTGACTGAACCAGCCTCTGCTTGAAGTGAGCGGCGCGAAAAAAACAGTAAGTATTAGTATACAGGGACGGGACGAAAATAGAGAGGTATGGAGTAATCGAAAATCGAGGACAGCAAAGAATATCAATTTCAGACAGTCCATTGATCAACTCGAGCTCGTCAACAACACACCGAGCCGAGTTATTCTCCAGTCGTACGGTGTAGCCAGGAGCCATGAAATAACGGCTGGGATGAACTGTCAGCGGTTGCTCGTCGCGCAAGGAGGGTACGAGGAGAGTGCATCACCTAAGCAGTTCATATACAATCACTCCAGAGCGGAGACTCCATAGCACGCGTAGACTTTGAGCTGGCTCCATCAAGGCGGCGTGGGCTAGGCGTAACGGTGGGTATGCCGTACGGATAGCTCGTAATGAGAGATGATAAATGGAGACGAGGAATGCGGCGAAGAATCCAAGGTAGATACGTGGCATTACCGGCATGCATTCGGGACTATTTGTAGCCTCGACTATCAAGGACGCCGTCGTAGGCGAAGCCGCTAAAGCCGATTGGAGAGGATTCACGAATAATGAGACCGGGCGAAGCACCGTGTTCCACAGTTGAATGGCTATTTGAACTTCGGTACTTTGTGATACTCTGACCGTTGAGGTGCGCAGAGGTTAAACGGGCCTTCAAGCTCTTGAATGAAGTCCCGGAGAAGCACAAGACCGAATGGAAGGGCCTGCAAAAGTCCGCCAGCTATGCCCATAGCAACTTGAATCGGGACGCATATATGAGTTTGTTTCTCATATGATAGACATGTGGAATATATACCAGGTGCGAGAAATGTTCTCCAAGGACGGTGTAGCTTCACTGTATCGACATATTTGAATTGACAATGCTCGCAGGTGACGGCCCCACGTCCTCTACCCTTGGTCGCACTTTCACGCCACGCATTGAGACATTCTGCGTGGACGTACTGTGTTGTTTCATCCGATGGAGTTAGCAACTTGTGCCAGTGCCAAGCAAGCGAAGTGCAGCTCGGCATGACGCACCTGCATTGTGCCTCGACAATGACATGGCCGGATCAGCGAGTTACTGATTTCGTCATCCAGACATATTCTACAGGTGGCTTTCTGTTCTTCTTCGTGATTATAAGGCTTGCCGGAAGCTCCTAAGCTATGCGTTTCGGGACCTAGGGAGGCGGCGGCGCTTTCGCTGGAGGGCAAGCCATCACTGGCCTCATCGCAAAGTGAAGGCGTTGCATCAACAGTATCAACAGTAGCGGGGAGTCCACTGAGAGTGTCGGCCATATGTCTAGAAAGGACTTGGACTGCCAGCGGTGAGAGGAATGCTCTGAATATCAACGCTTCGAAATGGGGCCCGAGTCGGGCATCACCCGAGAAGTGACAAAGCGAACATGACAGGTGACCATGAGATCTGTGTACAATAATCCAAGCTTTCTCCGAACTGTGAACACTCCCGACCCCTCACTCGTACGCGCGACCTACTCTCGGCTTTAATGCCACTCTCCATCCTCGAACCTGATCCGCCTTCTCAGCCTCCACCCCGACTCACGTTGGAAAGCTTGCAACATCTGTTTTTCCAATCGTCGGCAGAATGGCCCATACGCCGACTGATGGACTTTGTCCGCTATCAGAAGAGTCAGGCAGAGCATTACTCGAGACAAGGTGCCTCATACTATCAACATTGGGAAGGCCTGATAGATCAGGGCGCGAACGAGGATGTCCGTCCCAGCTCTCCGAAGAAACTCAGCGCATTCGCAACACCGGTACTACAACCTCGAGCGGCTCGTCCCGTCTGCACTGATGTTGCGCGGCAAGAAACTCACTCAGATGGGTCAAACGCTAGAATCTCTAAGCAAGAATTCTTCTCGAAGTCCATCCGGGACGTTGCGAAAACTACCCGTGTCGACGAGAATGCTCCCAGCAACCTTCAACAGAGCACGGTACCCGGAGACGCTAGGCCTGAACAAACTACTCGCACCAAGAAACCCAGAGCTCAGGTGACTGCGGATAAGAATGTCAAGTCCGTGACGGAACCTGTGGGGAGCCATGACGAACATGAAAAACGTGAGTAGCTTGCAGTTACCGGTAGTAGACTTACGGGATGGAAATTGACAACATAAGAACCTATCTTAGGCCTCGCAGAGCGCCGTGAACGTCGTAGAGCAAAGCGCGAAGCTGTAAAAGCTCCTCCACCTCCTTCAAGCTCTGGATCATCGTCAAAATCCGGTTCTTCTTCTTTCGATAAAGACCCGCCTTCCTCTCCGGGCCCGGTCAAATCCCAAGGCAAGCGTCAGGAAAAGAAGAACGATAAAAAGAAGAAGTCCAAGTCGCAGATTCTTCCAGGAGCTGCTTTGATGGAGAAGTTCTCAGCCGGAAATCTTGGGAACAAGCGATTAACTGTGAGTTACGTGCGTGTGCAGGAGTGCCTAGCGTGACCTTATTCGTGTTCTCGTTTAGCTTAAACCAAGTACCGCGGTCGGCCTGTTCAGCAAAGGCCGCTCCTCAGCGAATGGTCACGCAGACAAAGCTGTTGCTCCGCCCGTTCCCGCCCGCAAAGCATCAAAAGCAAAGAAATCAAAACCTCCGCGGACGGGTAAGCTCGCAAGTACGACATTGGAGAGTGGTTAATCCCAGCATACCGTTCTCTCATCATGACCACCCCACATCACCTTACCCCAATCGACATTCGTGATCTTGACGCTGGGAATGGGGAGACCTACCTCAGCATCACACGTGTTCGCCACAACATTGTTGTTTGGCAGAGGGAGAAGCTTCTTCGTGCCCCAGAAGCAACTCACGAGGCTTCAGTCTGTCAGGGAAGCCGTCGTTCCTGGTGCGAAGAGGCCTGGGTCTCAGCATATCGTCTTGGTCTGATCCCTCTCAACCACCCAACAAGCGACATTTCAGCCGAACGCATCTTAGTACGCATGGAACAGGATCCTGGTCCAGCCCAAATGGGCATCGGATGCTGGACTCGCTCGGTTGCAACATTACGCAATGCTACGAACTTCACAACAGGATGTAACGAGATCATTGATCAAGGTATTGCTGCACTACTACAGATTCCAGTCCAAATCTAGTCTTCAATTCTCTTCGCTGCTGCTTGTATTGATACCAGTTGTTTCTGTCCATTCTTTTGTGGTTCAAGTTGAATAGATAATGGTTGACAGGCAGGGAATAAATGGCCAGTGTCGATTGGGCGAGTGACCTCGTCGTCAGGTTAAACATCCAACACACAGTGTTACTAATTAAATGAGAATATGATACGACAGCACTAATACAATGAACATTGGGAAGGAAAAGAGAAATAAACGATGGGTATCAAGTTGGCTATAAACGAACGACAGCTTAGTTGGGAATAAATGAACGACAGCTAGTTGGGAGAGTCAACAGGTTGGCAGGTCAGGCCATAGAAAGGCAATGGATCACAAAGAGAAAGAAAGAAAGACCATGAGATATAGGTTGGCTTGAGCATGAGAATACACTCAAAGAAACTCAGCAAGTGGGTCAGTGAACACAAACGACGAGCCTTGGGGAGGGAGAGAGAACTCTTCCTTTGGTGACAAAGGTTCGTCGGAATCTGACCCATGAACAGTGATGGCTACAGAGATAGATTAGCTAATGTTGAAGGTAGGGAGGTTCTGGACTGACCATTTGCAGGAGGAGAAGGAGAACCATGGGTACCCATCAGCCGAGACGAACGACAAAGGCTGTTCGGTTCTGCCTCAGCCGAAGCAGAAGGAGATGGGCCAGACCCTGAGGGGCCAGCAACAGGTTTGTCTGCATTGATGGCACCGAAACTCTCCAGTAGGGCTGGTGGATCAAGAGTAGCAATCTCAATCGTCTGGAGTTTGAACTTTGTAACTAGGATAGGTGTTATGAGAAAGGTTATTTCTTGAGTGGACGATTTGAGAGAGAAAACTCACTAAAGTAGAGAACTCTTTTCTCCCAAGACGACTTCGCATTGACTATCCGACCGACGAATGCTGCTCCCTCAAACCCTGACACAATCTTGAGGGACTGGCCTTGAGGGGCAAGAGGTAGAAGACCATAGTTGCTCTCGTTAGGGTGCTTACAATAGAGGACTGATGTGAGCGAGGGAAAGAGGGAGGTGATCCAGGCTAGGCCCTCATCGCTTGACCATGTCCTGTTGAAGACAAGAGCCCCAGGCACAGATAGACAAATAGCAAGACCTTGATTGACAAGGGTGCTAATGTCATCGTATCCTGGCTTCTTGATCCTCTTCCCAATGTCCTACAGGTAAGACAAAGTGAGGATGTTTGCATGATCATTTGGAGTGGGACTTACCATTGTCCCCTGGGGTAGGATGACTATCGCAGCTACCACAACTTCCTGCTTTACTGGTCGACCCTATGATGGAGTGAGTCTTAAGTAGTGAGACTTGTTGAAACGAAACGAATTGCTTACAACTCTTTTGCCGGTCTTTTCCTCATGCCGAGGTGCCTGCTGCCCATCAGTAGAAGCAACATCTTTGTGGCTGATTGCTTCGGTATCTGTGTTCTCCTTAGTGCTGCTCATCAACTTAGTCCAATATGTAAGAGACAGGAAAAGCATACCTCCCAAAGTTGTTTCCCAACCGGTTCGGCCTTTGTCGGCGAAGTTGGGGCCTGGTTGGACAACAGGTGTCAGGAGAGCTGCAATCTTCTAGGGTTCTCAGGCAGCCTACTCACTCGCTTCCGGTCACGAGACGGTCCTGGGCCACCCTGTACAACCAAAACTCAACATCACAGCCAACGAAGGGGTGTGGACAAAGCGAGCTTACTGAATGCAACCCTTGAGAAGTTTCAGCTTATGCATCAGCCAATTTTGCTTGAAGATCTGGGCGAGACTGGATAAGGGCATCCAGAGTCTTGGGTGGCGATGCTCTGGCTTTTCCCTTCCCTTTGGAGGACGAGGAGGCCATGGAGGAGATAAGGAGGTGTTCGAATGGAGAAAACTTCCCGGGGTTCCTCCTTTTAAGTTTCCAGCCCTCCCATGGTTGTCCCTAGAAAAAAGGGTTCTCGGCTGTGTGTTTTTTTGCGCTGGCAACCACAGCTTGAGGTTGGAGCTGACATCAGGTGACAAGCAGTTGGGATCAATGATGTCATTGTAACGAAACTGGGCTGCCTGTGTGACAGAGTGACAATGATATTGGGTCCTTTGCCAAATCTCTCGCAGAAGGATGTAGTTATTCCCAGGTTGAGAGCATTTCGCCGTGATTCTCGAATTTTACCGAAACTCGCTCGGCTTTCACCGAAAGTGACTTTCGGCAAAAGTTGCGAAGTGCAGCAAAAAGCTTGTACTGCGGTCCAGATTTGCTGCAGTCTATAATGTAACTTTTCTAAGATGTAGGAAACAACTAATAATGCATCTCATGAATATTTTTCTCGTGATAAGACAAATTTATATGCTTTTAGATGTTGTCGAAGACCGGCCAAAGGCGAACTGTGCGATATTTTTTTCAGGATTAAATTATTATCAACTTTTTACTCAAGAGAGATCGAAGTGGGGCATGCCAACAATACTTGTGGCATCGGAGCAGCATAAGGTACACGAACATACAAGGCTCCCGCCTCCTTCAGAATGGGCTGGAAAGACAATTGGTTCGCCGATTCTTACGGAATTGGGCGAATGTTATGAGATGGGCGCTCAATTAAATTTGCCCTCCCCGCCCCTTTTGTAGTTAGGGATGTAACCTCGTAAATAATAAATTTCCTTTTATTTTTACTCTTTTCCTTCTTTCGATTTGAGTCTGTACGAATCGAAACATTAACTAAAAATACATCCTTTTAATTCCTGATAATACTTAATTTGGGAAGCGGCGCGTCGTATAGAAATTTCGACTTCGCCAAATCCCGGCCGACAGCTCTGAAACTCGGCAGGCATCCTTGAAGAGTCATTTTGAGTCAGTTCTATTAATGAACTTACTCGAAACGACTGCTGTAGCGAGCGGTACCGCGTGTGGCGTTTGTTATGGGATGGGCGCCCAATTCGCCCTCCCCGCCCCTTTTTGTAGTTAGGGATGTAACGTCGTAAATAATAAATTTCCTTTTATTTTTACTCTTTTCCTTCCTTCGATTCGAGTCTGTACGAATCGAAACACTAGCTAAAAATACATCCCTTTAATTCTGATAATACTTAGTTTGGGAAGCGGCGCGTCGTATAGAAATTTCGACTTCGCCAAATCTCGGCCGAAAGCTCTGAAACTCGGCAAGCATCCTCGAAGAGTCATTTTGAGTCAGTTCTATTAATGAACCTACTCGAAATGACTGCTGTAGCGAGCGGTACCGCGTGTGGCGTCTGCGTCACGTGATACGTGTTTACCGACCCGTGAAGCCCGAGCAAGAGCTGAAACGCGAAACTAAGCGAAACCTCTCTTATGAGTCTTTCACTATAGTCATAGTAGTCATTTGTAGATAGTTCTTTTAATATATAAAGGCAGTCTCGAGGGCTTTACTCGGGACACACCTCTTTTACCACTCAATTAACCAAACGCCCTCGCGCACACCTAAGACCGCCCTTCCAGCGTGATACTCGGATACTAAGACCACCCTTCCAGCATGAAACTCGGATCCGTTGAGATCGGAAATCTCC
>WSUD01000762.1:0-11599 GCA_019633495.1 Tulasnella sp. 427 | reverse complement strand
TATGCAGTTGGCGGTCCTCGTCTTCTGTTGAACCTCCGTGCCGTTTACTTCTCTCCACTTCAGGGGACCGATCGATCCACCGACGTATACGGTGGCACAGACTTATTCGACACTGTTGGGACCGTCGGCAAGTTCTGGTCCCCGATCTCTGGAAGCAGAGGGACTCCAGGAGAAGATGACGATTGCACGGCTTCGATTAGCATGGGAGTTTGGTCCAACCGGAACGTCCAGCGAAACGCACCACCATCTCCTCCACCGACTATCATGCTAAAGCCTATTCATTCCACAAGGAGAGAGCCCTCTCGAAGACCGGAGTCTGGGAGTCTGCCGGCTGAACTCGATCCGGACCTTGCGGTTACGACGCTCTCCGACGGGGAAGCCCGACAATCGCGGAGGGTGGTCTTGGATGGCGGTAGCGAAACACCTTCGTCATATCGAGCAGCTCGAGCACTACGAATTGCCTCGGAGACATCAACATGAACCAATCAAACCCAATTTGTAATATTCACGCTTTGAAGTAGCTTATCTTTATTCATTCCGTTCCCGACAGTATGACGCCCTTTGTCTCGATAATGCCGTTCATAGGAGCGTCCGGGCCGGTCGTGCAGGCTTCTCTCCCTAGAGTCTCGAGTCTCCGCTGACGGGGTTACACTTGCCGGCGGCCGAAGGTCTTCCATTATCTCCAGCACAGCTCATCTGTCGTCGTCCTTGGCAGAGAAATCGGTAGATCCTCCCTTCGTGACGATCCCACTGACGACCAATCACGTGGTGGGAAGGTATCATCGCTCTATGATGATACTTATCATTAGCTCTTTCTTCTTTGTCTGCGAGATCGTGTCGCTCATGATCATCATGGGTGTCGACATTAACCATTACAAAGGTGAGAATGACCGTTCCATTTCTATTTTACGTGACAGACCAACTCACTGATTGATTCTTCTTTTTTTGCTCATCTCTAGCAATAGCACTAGGGAGAGATATTTCGGGGTGTTAGTCCATCAAAATAAACGCCACTCTGGGCTCCGCTATATTGTGGATATGTGGGTCCGTCTCCAGAAGCGGTGCTATGAAGAGACTAATCGACCATTCCTCCTTCCGGAAACAGGTCTTTCGTTTGAAACATACCTTTGCGCACTGGTGCTTGGACCTGCCGTATCTTACATGAGGTCGTCAAAGCAGACATCGGGGGCTAAGATTTTGAGCATTTTGATTCGGGACTCGTGTTTATGGTACTTCACCCTTGCTGGTTGTCTGTTGGTAAACGCCGTCGCGTGGACCACTAATACGGTGAGTCCGAGTTTTCACTACCTCCGTATGACATCACACCTTCTATCCGATTCTTCGCAGCCAACACTCGTCTTAATTGGTATCCCGTAAGCAATCATTTCCATACACGCTGCGTTCGAGCAACGATTACATATCATTCCGTCCTTGCAGGGTTCTCAACTCCGCCTCGACCATCGGCGGGTCCCGCCTCCTCCTCAACCTCCGCGCCGCTTACTTCATCAAAGACCCCAAGTCCGGATCCGACGGCTTCCGATTCGGAAAGACGACCGAGTTCCTGGACACAGAGGGCATCGTCGGAAAGTTTTGGTCCCCAGCGATGACTGGGAGGGACAACGACGATGACGGAGCGTCGACAAGCATGGGCGTTTGGTCGAACGAGGACGTCCAGAGGAACGGGCCACCGACGCCGCCGCCGCCGCCGCCGCCTCAGCCGGTCGTACTGTTGAAGCCGGCTCTGTTGGGAAGAAGACGTGGGCTGGTGTCGTCGAACGGGATACGTAACGAGGCTGGGGGTGCTCCTGCTCCAGCGGAAGAATCAGCCGTTTTGGGGCTCCGGTTGTTCACCAACACATGGAGAGGTCGAGATTGATCAGCAGCAACCAGCAAACGGAGTCCCAGGCTCGCAGGAGATCTAGCTCCGATTTCACAAGAAGATCCTATCAGCCGTACGAAAGACCCGGATCTGGAGCTAGGCGGACTAAAACCTCTCGGTGGATGACTGAGTGCCTGCACGTTTTCTCTTTCCCCATGAGCTATTTTCTCTTGTTTCTCGTTTCGCTTATCGTTATCCTTTCGTTATGTAAGACTTTTTCGTAGTTGTTGCATTGAGCGATATCGAGAGTTCTCGAAAGGCATTTCAGAGCATCGATAGTCATTATACACAAGGTCTTAAGCTATATCAGCAACAGACTTCGCTCAAATGTGGGGACAGGGCGAAAGCAATGGAGGAGCGTGGACGGAGGTTGGGCCGTTGTTGCTCGGACCACAGTGGCTCACAACGCGTAACTCACTGAAAAATGGTCTGTTCGACCCCCAGGAGCCGACAGCAGCAATGATCAACGATACAGATATGTGCTAAAGGATTTCAACATGCCTGGCATAGTAGAAGATGAGCAAGATCTAGGTTGTGTTCTTCGTGCACCGCCTCGCGCGATCTCGCGAGACACCGCCATAGGCATGATGACGCGAATTGGAACGAGGTGAAGAAGGGCAAAGTTGAGGTCGCTGGAGAGGATAATAACAGGAAAGAGAAGGGGTATTCGAGGAAGAAGAAGAATGGCCTGGCATAAAGTCGGTCGTGGTGGAAGGGAGAGGTCGTTAGTTGGAATTGGGTATTGCGGTTTTGGGCGTGATTGCAACGCCGTCGTTTTTTTTCAAAATTGCTATAATCCCACTTGTCTTGCTGAGCCTTGCTAATGATTACCCCTCTCGGCATCCAGCTGTCCCTCAGCGTCTGTCTCCTCGAATTTGCGTTCAGCCTTCTCCAGACTTTGACTCTCACGTGATGTTCCTGGATTCGGCGACCTTTCCAGTCCCCCCCCCCCCAAAACGGCAACAACTTTGTGGCACTTCATTTTCGCAGATGACGTGAAGCATAGAAGAATGTTGCTGCGGTCAAAAATGCATCACGCCAAAGTTAACGAGACTATTGTCCTCGTATTCAGAAACACGCTGCCTATAGTGCCCCTCGAGTTGTGATTGACGGATGACACTTGCCGGCGGCCGAAAGGTCTTCCCTTTTCTCCAGCACAGCTCATATCTGTCGTCGTCCTTGGCAGAGAAATCGGTAGATCCAGAACCGAAGATGGACCTCCCCTTCGTGACGATCCCCAAGTAACGACCAATCACGTGGTGGGATAAAGCCTCCGGCGGTTGTCTTTCTCCAGCCCCTGGCGACGACCCCACCCCTGGAAGTGCACTTCTGCCGAACGCAGCCCCACCCACCAACCCCCTTTCAGGATTGCTCAAATTCCCGTTTGTAGGTCGGAGAGCCTTTCACCGATGGGGCTAAAACACGTGTGATGTGGGAGTGTGAAGAGCGAAGTGGGTGAACGTACAAGTTCTCGCGGTGCACGAACGATTTCTCCTTCTTCCAACCATCTACTGCCTCTGCTCTCTCTCTCTTACTTTCGCTTACTCGTCCGCGACTTTTCCTTGCTTATTTTTCAAGACTTCACACTCACTAGCCTTCAAGTCACTCGTTCTCTCAAAAAGCCTAGTTGCTTTTCTCGTTTCTCTCAACGTCAAAACACTCCCCCAAAAAACCAACCAGCCAGCCAGCCAGAAGATAAATGAAACCCCAACAGCTGATCCCGATCCTCGCCGCCTTGGCTTCACCCGCCCTCGCAGCGGCGAGATGGTACACTCTCCACGAGAAATTCGCCGGCGAGTCCTTCCTCGATGGATTCGAGCACGAGGACTTCAAGGACCCCACCCACGGCCGCGTCAAGTGAGTGCACCCCGTTTCGTGTATGTGGGCTGCGATGGGCTTACGCGAACATCCCTCCGTGCTCCGCAGCTATGTTGACGAATGCACAGCGTTGGAGAAGAACTTGACCTACGTTAACAAAAATACTCTGTACGTATCGGTTGCTGGTTGGGACTCTTTCGTCTCGCGATCGCTGATGGGATACTATTCGGTTATACGGAAAAAAGGATCATGCGCGCGGATTCGACCACCGTTCTCGACCCGAAAGGACCGGGCAGAGACTCAGTGCGCATCTCGAGCAAGAAGCAGTACGGGTACAGCGTGATGGTCTTGGACGTGCGACACATGCCCGAAGGATGCGGGTACGTACGGCCCCCCTCTCTCCCTCTCCAACCCACTGACCATCCTACTCCGGTAGCACGTGGCCCGCATTCTGGACGAACTCCAACAACAGCACGTGGCCCTCAGGCGGCGAGATCGACATCATCGAAGGGATCAACGACGAAGGCCCCAACGCCTCCGTCCTGCACACCTCCTCCGACCACGCGTGCAACCAGACCGAGACCAGTATGTCCGACAAGGGCGCGCTCGTCTCGACGCGGTGCACGTCGTCGGTCGGGGACGGCGCCGGATGCCGAGTCAACCACGACTCCGACTTGTCCTACGGGCCCGGGTTGAACTCCGTTGGAGGTGGATGGTTCGCTATGGAGCGCACCGCGCGGATGATCAACGTCTGGTTCTGGGCGCGAAACGATACGACCGTCCCCAACGAGGTGAAGACCGCTGGAACTGGGTTGAAGAAGAAGAAGAAGGTTAACACCGATACGTGGGGTTTGCCGCAAGCCAACTTCGTGAGCGGAGACTCGTGTGATTTGGGCTCGGCGTTTAAACCGCAGAACATCATCATCAACTTGACGCTTTGTGAGTGACTCTTGCTATGATTGATGCGGCTGTTTTTTTCTGATGGATGGGTCTTCGTGTAGGCGGCGATTGGGCAGGAAACGCGTACCCTTCCACTTGTCCCTCCACCTGCGTCGGTACGTGACCACCTTCCCCACTCACCTCTCCTTTTCCCTTGCTAACCTGCCCATTCACATTGCAGACCACGTCAACAGCAGCCCCGAAGCGTTCAAGGACGCCTACTGGGAGATCGCCAGCCTCTCCATCCTCACCCCGAGCTCCTCCCCATCTTCCAAGCGCCACCACTACGCTCACCAGGCCCACCACTTCTAATTCACGCAATTTCGCTTGCTTTTCATTCGTTCGAACCCCCAACTCCCTCCTTTATATTTTTTAACCATCTTAATTCAGACTACCCACGAACGTTCTGCAGAACGAATGACACGGTTATACCCACCGCCCGCTTTCCTTTCCTTCTATTTCTCTGGTCGTTTTTTTATTTTGTGGACTATACTTACGTTGATCGTAATAGAAGTGGAAGGCTTTTAGAGAAAGATAGTCGCACGTTCAACTGGGATACCTACAAAAGTGACTTGCGGGATTGACTTGGGTAGATGCTATATATTCCCAAGTTACCAATGACCTCCTGGACTTGGGCTTTCAGTCGGCCTCACCTAAACTATGCAAATTGCTCGTCTTCATCGATACCTATTATCAAGCCGCAGGATGCGTTTTCCTCTTCATCTACCGGGGCCTACCTACAAGGTCAGAACAAGGCAAATGGTGTCCATTTGGTGGAGGTTAACGAAGGGCAGAGTCCCCTCAGCTCTTCAAAGAGCTCGTCCCAGTCACTAGCGCTGGGATGGAGTCGAATGACGCTCGACGAGCCGTTCTCAGGCGTAGAGATATAATCGATGAGGCAAGCATCTTCGAGCGCCAGGCATTTGAGGGATTTGAAGGCGGGTATCTCGTCGAGGATCTGAGGAGGACGTTTTCTTAGCTAGTTGACCGCATCATCATCGCGTCAAGGTCGCCACGTACCACGCGGCCAGATAGACCTCCACGGATGAACAAAGTCAGGTTCTCTACGTCTTTCAGAGCGCGACCAATCATCCGGATCGCTTGGCGCATCCCGACAACCGCGTCGAGGTCGACGGACAAGTCGGTGATCGGTTTCGTGGAGAGCGCGAGCCTGGAGAAGCACTCCTCGTGAAGATCCACTGGGCCGAGCCAAGCCAAGGTCAATCTCTCTACAGGGCGACCGGGAACGAGGATCGCCGCTTCCGGCAAGCACGACCTCAAAGTTCTGAGATTTGGGACGTCGGTCGGCTGGACCCCGTGTAAGCCGTGATACCCCGCCCCAAGGTAGAGGTCCTCGAGCTCAGGCTGATCGCGGAGGACGTGAAGCAGTTCTGGAGAGCGGAGGACCTTGAGTCGCCTGAGCGTCATGTTCGATATCCCCCTCGCAATGGGGTTGAACGCTTCGTCATACGTCCACGGTCGGGTGTCGTGGAGCTGCAGGTCCACGATGTTAGTCGCCCGCGTGAATATGGTTACCGCCATGTCGAACCAAGGGGTCTTGTACGCGGGAGGGGGCTTGCGAGGTCCCCGCCGCTTCCTGAAGATCTTGTCGAACTCCGCGCGTGGTGGCAGCCCGACGCTGAATTCCAACGGGATAAGCGGGCCGTGATACGTCCTAATCAGAGGCAACAGATCTTCTTGGCGGTTGACTAGAGTTTGGAAGAGGATTTTCTCGCGGGAATACGTCGAGGACAAGGGGAACACGATGTGGCGGTACAGGATCGGTTCGAGCGAGACTTGGAGTCGTTGGCATGTTTGCATGAGAGATATGAGCTCGCGGCTGTCCAGGTGATGGAGAATGAGAAGCAAGACGTCTTGAGCTTAATTTGACGTTTTGGAAAGGTTTCTAAGAGAGATACAAGAATCTCATCCGTTGACATCCATGTGCTAATCAGGCGATGGAAACACAAGTGCATTGCGATCAAGGTCATAAAGGCTGGAACGCTGGGCTCTCTGCATCAAATATAAGTCACTATAGAGAAAAAGTATGTCTTCGTGCTTATTATGTGGACAGAATGTAGGTGTGCTCGTGGCAAGCTGCGAAGAGTCGAACGGGGCTGAGATGAGTAAAAGTGGCCGTTCCCATCCTAGAAGCCGAGTAAGGGTCAAAGCTTAGGATAGTATACTTAGGAGGGGGAATTCGAGACGTCGATAGCTACCCGTGCTAGTCGGAGTAGCAATAGGTGTACAAGAAAATCTTCACAAGGCTCTGAGGACTAGTTGTACTTAAGCTACGCCTGTCGAGCAGAGCTGCCAATGGCCCAGGCGTGTGCCGCCTCCCAGTATCGACGATATACAGAATAACGTACATAGGTAACATAATAAGGAGAGAGACTCTATGTCTCGCTGGACAAGTCAAGTCCCCACCAAGGATTTGTATCTACCAATGAATGTCTTGAAGGACTGTGATGCAATCGCTTGCACTCGGTCTATCCCCTGGGTTTTCAGACCAGCAAATTCTCATTAGTTGAAGGAGGTCTGAGGGGATGGGAGGGGCTGGGTGTGGCTCGGGAGATGTCGGTAACGGTAGAGGTACCATCATCTCCGGATCATCGCTGACGGGATGACCGGCATATGGGTCTTGCCCGCACGTCACCTGCGTGGAGAGAGATTCTGATTACTTAATAGAACGCAAGATTTTTGCAGAGATTACGAAGGAATATGTTAAGTGGGGAAAAGAAAGTGAAAGGTGCCTATCTTGCCTTTATTGCGATGCTCGCCCAAGCCCAAATATCTGCTCCTTCTGTTATACTATAAACGGCAGAGCTATCTGAGTTGCACTAGATGAGTAGGCTCTTGTGCGAGTCGAGCAATTCTTCGCGGATTTCTCGGGGATCTTCGTGGACAAGGATATCCGCTATCTTCGCTCGCCCATTGATGTCAATGAGTATGGAAGACTGTGATCAGATCGTAGGACTCCTCAGCTATTGGTAGAATGAAGAGATGGGCATAGACAATCCAACTAACTGGATTTAATAACCCATGTACTATGCAGTTGCAATGGATGTAATCAAGACCTTGTAGTATGTCCTGAAGCTGGTTCGGCTCCAGTGTCGAAGCTGGAGGCTGAAGGAGTACTCGCTTACCAGTATCTGCTGCTCGGACGATCCCAGTTTGGTGATCTCCAAATAGTTGTGTAAATCCCACTGTCCATTCCACCACGAAACGACGTGGATAGTACTGAAGTCCGAGGTCAAAGAGAATCCTGCCATCTCAAGAAGACTTTCATGTTTGAGCTCGGATAGTTCGCTCATCCGCATAGCTAAAGCCTTTCCGGACGGCAGATGTCAGTTCTCCGATCCGTTTTGGTGCACTATCCAGGGTCTTACAGGTATGAGAGAGCGATCTGATATCTTGGTAGACTTAACCCTAGGTTTGAGTCCTTCTGGAGCATGTAGCGACCTTGCAGAGTGAGGGCGAAGCGCCTGCCAAGAAATGTACACGTGCTCCGGGAACTCCAACGGGAGCGCCCGTACGGCCTAGATAGTCGGTAGAATCATTGTCTCAGATGTCTGGAGGATTCGATGATAATTCATTACCAGATAGTTTTCAAGTTCTCCCAGGTATGTTGTAGCGGTTGGTTGTTGATCAGGTTCAAAGCTCCAACAGTCCTGCAATAATTGCAACATCATGATCGGCACAGACGACGGGTCGGATGGCGCCGGCGTTCGACGACGATCCTTATCCCCGCATATACAAAGTAAGACTTGTGTTTCGTTCTGACACTCAGAATAGGGCGGTTTGTCGGTGGTTATCTGTCGTATGCCCAGTAAATCGCTAAGCCGCATACGACCTTGTTCTCCGCTCACCTCAAGGGCGAGACATGCCCAAGACCACATATCACTGGCCCGGCTGGGCGGGTTGCCGTGCAGGACTACACAGAAGGGCAGTGCCCCAGTCATTAACGAGCACATTCAGCTGTTGCCAAATCCAAAGGAAAGAGCGAATATTATCAGCTTAAGCTCCCAACGGTAGGGGAAAATGCTTCTAAAGCCCCTGTCGATATCAGAGAAGGGTGTGCGCATGAGGGAATCCAAATAAGAAAGGTGGGTCGTACCGATTTCAGGTCCCCGTGAATAACGGGAGGATCCATTGAATGAAGATATGCAAGTCCTTTCGTAACATCCTGAATCTGAAGTGTACCTACACTTAATCCCAAGTCGGCAGAAAACAACGTACTTGGCTTACTAATTCTACTCGTCTCCTGAGGAGAGGGTTTCTTTGACTCAGGTATTCCTTGATGTTACCGTTCTTCATATATGGCGATATAAGATAAGCGCCTTTCAGGTCGTCACTGAGATGATATCCCTTGAACTCGAGGATGTTCGGATGCTTGCAAGACGCCCATGTCTTCATCTCCCGCGCAAGTCTCTCGTAGGGATATGGAGCGATGGGTATAAACTTAGTGTAAGTTAGGAGCTTACAAATGCAATTCTTAGTTCTGCGCCTCCCCTGAGATTCACCATATGCAGCTCCTTCACTGCGACATTGACTGGAGTCTCGAGAAAGTTGACCCATGAACCCGACCACATCTCAGCGAGGGTCACGGTTCCGAATCCTCCTTCTCCAACCGTCTTTCCTTGAAATCTAAGTCGGCGCTTTGAAATGTATTATTTTGATAATGATTTAAGAATTCATCCTTTAGGCTTTACGTATTAACGCTCGCGCTCTGAAACGGCTCGTGGAGTTTTCGGACGTACGAGCGCAGCCCGATCGAGGGTCTGAGGGCTGAATTTTTGGGCGTCGTTCATCAATATATTGTCTGAGAGAGAGTTAATAACGAGAAGACAGAATATCTAGGCTTTGATTGCCCTTCTTTCTCAAGCCGAAGGCAAGGGAAGGTGTGTGGTGTGCGAATATTCAAACGCGACGGAGATAAGACCGTTAATTTCCGTACTACACAATGACGGGCTGGCCGCCACCCCGTAAGCTCAGGTAAGACTGGACGGCGGATGGTTTCTTTAGGAGAAATGAGAAGATAATAGACGTATTCGGCGTCAGAAATCAATGCGACGAGCTATTGATGTGTGGTTGGGTTTAAGAAAGCACGCACCAGTGTCCGAATGTGAGCGAAAACGTCCTTGTCGTGATAGCGTAGACCAGTTAAAGGATCCGTGTATGGAGCCTGTTGTATGGAGTTCAAGATGCTGGTATACAAATTTGGGGAAGTCGGTAAACATACCTCCAGCCCGGTGATATCGCAATATCGGGTCGCCGGGATGAGAGACGGCGGAGCCTCAATTGTCGAGTCTACGGTAGCATATAAGTGATGTACTTCCACAGTAAAAGAGAGAGACTTACAGCAAATCAAAGGCTCCTCTTCAAGAGGTGCTGCCGCTCCTTCCTTGGCTTCGTTCTCTTCTTGTTGGTCAATATCCATAGCCTCCGCCTGGCCCTTTCGCTTTTCTGCTAATGCTTTCTCTCTCTTTTTTCGAAGATGTTTCACTTCAGCCAGCTCTCTATCCCTTTCAGCTAAGAGCATAATCTTGACAGCCTTGGCCTTTCGCGGACCTGTCGCATTTTTACTGGCCATGTTTTTGAACGGACGCGGAGTCGCTGCAAATGAGTGTTGCTCCGCTTGAGACTGGCGCACGTACCCTCAAGTTGAGCAGGACTTCGTGATTATTTGACAAAGGCTAAACACTGACCGGGGGTGCTTCAACGGGCGCGGCTTTGGGAGGAGGAGGAGGAGGAGGAGCCTTGGTTTTACTCTTCTTGGGAGGCCTTGTCAATGATAAAAAGCAGAGTAAGTTCGGTGGTTGCTATATATCCATTCGTTAGGGCCATAGTTCACTGACATGAATCGAGCTGCAACGGGGTGGTGAACGGTCGAAAAGAAAGCTGCAAACACCCAGTCTTCACACGCTGGTCCCTGCTGGTTTCACGATACTAAAAGCGAAACTGACAAAACTTGAAACTTCTTGACATATGATAATAATAATACCAGTTACAGGTCTGATGAAGGGTGGAGAAATGCTACACTTCTGGGCTCTCCGTTTTGACTTTCTTTTCCCCGTCTCGGGCCCGCTTCAAGTCTCTCTCCATCGCCTTTCGCTGTCCGTGATCCAATACATGCTGTTCACAGGGCCTAAAGTAGGTAGGATTTGCGACCTCGAGTTGTGCCGAGAGCTTCCTTTCCAGTTCCTTCTGAGCACGGCGGTGCGCTTTGCGCTCGCGATAGTCAGAAGGCATCGGATCCTCCGTAGGCACCGGAATAATCGAGGGTACGTAGTTAATCAAAGTTAGAGCTCCTTTTAATGGCAGTCGAGATTGCACGGTTGTGGACTCAGGAGAACGACTTGTGGGGCCAAGCTTACGAGTTGCGAGGGGCGATCGGCGACTCGGTGGGATCATTACGTCCAAAACCTTCCTCCTCTTGGACTGTCGCTCCTTGTCGCCATCCTCCGTTGCTCTGAGAGATATTCCAATCTCTCCCTCCAAGATCACAGAGCCGGTGGTGGTGTCGGTTTCTGTTGCAAAGGTCACATTACGCGAAGGTGCTTTCTGCCGAGTCAAGAGCGAAGGCTGAGGGGGGAATGAAGCTGCTAAGGGGACCGCAGGTTCTGTCCGCGAGTGTAATGGGCTGAGGGGTGCAGAAGCACTGTCTGGATTGATCATGGTGAACATGAAGTTGGTACTCCGTCCGCTCGACTGGGTTGGAGCTCCGTTGGTCGGGGGATCCATGTTCTCGACTATGTGAGCAATCTTTTCCAAAGGTCTCTTCGAAGCCTTGATGCTGTGTTTTTCCGTCGGGCTTGGCGAATCGGATGGCGGAGTAAGAAGGCGGGCTGTCGGTTGGGGCGGGGACCTCTTGAACTCCACAGGGACCTCTTGCTTTATCGGCTGCTCCGTCATATTCGCTTGAACGCTCTGTTGAGAGTCTGGTTCGTCCTCGTCCGCACT
>WSUD01000759.1:0-11612 GCA_019633495.1 Tulasnella sp. 427 | reverse complement strand
CCGGTTTGAGCCCCATGAGTAGCATCGTATCTAGCGAGTCTACAATGGTTACTCCCCATCCATTGAAGCTAATAGTAACGTTTGCCATTTCTCAGCAAGCTTTGCAAATGGAGAGGCGTTTGATCAACTCAACTTATTCGAACCCTTTTTCGAGACGGGTGACAACTCGTCCTTGCCGAACGCCGATTGCTCGTATGCATGGTACGAGCTCAAGAACGCCTGTTTGATTCGTTCGGACCGGCCGGACCATGAGTCGTTGAGTGTATGTGCGTGGTCAAAGTCTTGAGTTGATGATGAGGGTGTCGAGCCCGAGCGCCACCACCCGACGAAAACGAACAAGATGACAACGCCGGCAGCAACTCTAATTTGACGTGTTGATACTCGTTGTCGGGTATACATTATAACCGAAGATATATTATCTGATAGCCGAAGCCCCGTTCGGCTTGGCACTTTAAGAGTAGCGAGGGGGTCAGAGGGTAAGACACAAAGTGCCGCGGTGGCGGTGAACCTTGGTTCGGCTTCGTAGTTCTGACGCCACATCTTCGCTTCCACGTGACATGACTGAGTCTCGATGCTAGCATACACTTTCCTCCGTCCAAGTGAGGGCAACACATTTTTAGGGTGGCTGTAGGACTTTACCAGTACTCTAGCAGGATTCAGGAGCTTCTACATCGAAGTGTCGTCATTTTCTCCCTGTACCGGCCGGAGGCGCGGCAGTACCAGTCTGAGGAACGGAGTATAGCTCTCTTTTATACTCCGTCTACTGACAGAGTTCAATACCTGCCAATTTATCTTGATGAAAGCCTTGACGGAGTTTCGTCTAACTCTAGAGGGCATGTTGGATGACGTTTCGGGAAAATGGGTCCCTCCCGTTTCACGACAAAGGCGCACCCCATCAGACCACACAAACCCCCGCGAGCAGACCAAGCAAGAGAACGCGCGATACCGCAAGCGAGAAATCGAAGAAACTTCCAAAGGTCTAAAGTCTACCACCTGGTACACCTGGTGTCTCGTAGCTCGCTTATTCCCTGGGTGCGAGGAAGGGAGAATGTCCTCCCAGCGATTGACGTACTCCCAAAATGATTTTTCCCTTTCACCGTGGAGATATCTCCCGCAAAGATGCCGATCTGTATCAGCTGCGTTTCTGACCTTTGCGTCCCGTGCTTGCACGGCACCCAATAAAACTTCCTCCCTCGAATAGACATACAGTAGTTTCTCTTTGTGACACTGCCCTAATGTGCTGTTTTTCCCAATCATGAACACGCCCCATTGTCGGGCTGGACCGCGTTAGACACCAGTGCTCACACTGATAAGTTTACGTCATTGCCGGGTTCTCAGCCATCTTATCTTAATAACTCGCTGAAGCTGAGATTGAGGGAAAAAAGGAAGGAGCAAAAACTAAACCGAAGCGATCTAAATTGTGACACGACTTCGCAGGAAATGAACAAAAGTCGGATGCAGAGAATCTGCAAAGTAATTCGACAAGCCCATCTAACCCGCACGGGGAGTGATACTAGGAGTTGTGCAGATACTGACGGCTTGGAAAGTCTATGGGAGGTTCAAAAACATTTGTGTTAGTATGCAGGTGGGAGAAGCTGACAACCACCGAGGTCGAGACGTACTAAGACCTCGGCCCCCTCATCTACGTCCTCTTCGCCATGAATGATCCAGTTCATTTGCTATAAAATGGTTGATTTCTATGAGAAGATGTCCGATACAGGAAAAGAAAAGATTATTGCGGACAGATCGGCTGAAGAAAAAATCACAGGTTCCATCCGATCTAGTCGCCGTCAGGATTCCGTTGTCATCCACCGTCCATACCGTCCACGCGGTGTCTTCATCAGCCTCTGAGCTCCAGGATTTGTTAGCCCGGAAGGACTAGCCACTTGAAATGGAACACGCACCGTTATACGGGCTGGGTTTGGTGACAAAGCCTCTGCTTGGCGAATCACTGTGGCGAAAAAAGTATAAAATCAGACCACTCAGCGCGATATGCATCATTCGCACGGGTCGTTCCACGTACTCGGACTCAAGCATCATGAATCTATCATTCGGCGCGATGATGACAAAAGGGCTCGATGCGGAACTACCGAGGTAAGCGGCCGCGGGGGAAATGGTCCAGGGATCTCCGGGAACGAAGTAACCAAGGAAGCCCGTGGTTGGGCCCAGGATACGAATATAGAACCTAACGAAGTGATGCCGTACGATAGAAGAGCACGTCAACGAACAGAGAACAGCTACGAGCGAGCGCGAGAGTCAAATCACATACTGTTCGGAACAAGCTTCGACTCCGATTCTGCAGGGAGTGCACACCGGGAGATCCGATGGCCCCGAACGGGGAGCTATGTATAGGCGCATCACTCAGCCATGGTTCGGGCGAGGTCGGCGGCACGAGAAAAATCACCATTGACGCGATCGGGACGATGGAGTCGCTTGGGAGTCGCCGGTGGCAAACCCCTGGAGAGAGAGAAAACATCGTCAGGAATGGTGGAGCGGGCGGACATTGGCCAAGGAACGCGCCTTGCAAACCGTTGTGCGTTGGTCAAGGAGGCCAAGCTTTGGTCGCGAGGCTTTACTATTAAGCTAAGGGCGCTTTGAGGTAGGTAAATAGCGAGAACGAAGGGAACGAAGGCGTAAGACTAAATAAACGAGCGCATTGAAGGAGCGTGCGGGGACGAAACGTGCGAAAAGAGAGAGGGAGAGAGGAGAGGAGCTCGTGAGCCGAAACCGTCTCAGCCGCTTGTATTTAAGCAGTCGATGGGGAAAACCTTGACGTGAAATAGACGTGGCTTGGATCGGGAGGAGCGAATTGTGGCTTCGTGTTTTAGTAGCATGGGCCAAGCCACAGTATCCCGGCGGACTGAGCGCCGAAGAGTTGTTGGTACTTGATTACATAAGCCACAGCTGGACCTACTTGTACTTTGGTGCGTCCTGAACGTTTGTCAACGGAAGATTCTACATACTTTACTGAGGAGGAAGGGGGAGAACACCAGTCGGAAATTAGAACAGGTACAAGGATGACAGGTTGGCTCGTGGGCTGCTCGCCCAGCTCTCCCATAGCCGAAACCAGGCACATTATAAAGCGAACAAGGTGTCTCTATCACTCGCTTTCCCCATCGAGCCGCCTTGCGCTCCACACAACTCGTTCAACTGTACCCTAATTTGGGTCTCTTCAAAGATTTTGAGGAAGGTGTAAACAGCCAATAATCCCGATCTACTCATGAGCAAGGAAGCAGGCCAGCCAGCGATACCGGGATCTCGCTGCAGTCTGTGTCGCAATGGGGTTCGACCGGGCTCATCGAAGCAGTAACGTGCCATTAACGGTACGAGAGAGAGAGAAAGTCGAGCGGGAGTCGAGCGGGGGCGGGGTACTGCGAGCAAACTGTGACAGTGTGACTGCGGACAACACTATGGGGAAGATAGCCCTGCCAAGCCCTCAAAACTCCAGTTACATAAGCCACTTGGCGGACTTCTTCAAGTCTCGGTGGGCCCAGAACACACTTGGTTTTTCAAAACACCTCTGTTATATACATAAAGGGAATGCTGAGCGGAGGGAACACGCGTCAGGACGGGCATAAGGCCAACGGATGTTATTGTTAGCTCGTGGGTCCACATCCGCAAGCCCAGCCGACGAAAAGCAGGCACTTTAGACCCGGTGAGCGGGTCGGAAGGTTTACACGGTTTATTTGGTGGATGTTGCTGCGTGGTTGTTTGTCTCGCGCCATACATATCTCTGCCACGTGACCAGACTGACATCCCGCGTCTCGGCTTGAACTTCCCCGGCTTAAATCCCGCATCGCCTTGAGCATGTGTAATAACGCATGGATCGAGTTATTAGTTAAGACATTCTGCTTAGTGAGTAGAAGTGGAGATACATGAGATCTACTGCTACACATATGGAAGGTCGGAGGTTTTGAAGAAGCGGATTCAGGAATGGAGACCATACTAATCTATCACGTTAGTCACAGATCATCACAAATTACTGCATCCCAGCAAATTCCAATACCTAGAATGATGGTATCATACGCAGTCGACTAGCGAAGACGGCCTCCGAGATTGTAGTAGCGGACTGTTGCTCCTGATTTCCTTTCCTTAAACTTTACAGGTCATGGACCCATCCAGTCTACATGGAAGGCTTCGACTAAAAGTTATATTTCTATACTCATAAAATGCAAAGAGATATACGAGAAGACCCCCGGTCTAAGGTACTGCCAAAGTACGGGCCAGGTGATGAAGTAATAGATGCCTACTCAAATGTGTATCCGAGGTAATTTGGCCTGACCACGCGACGCCCAAATCGATGATGCAACGAAGGGTTTTACCGTCCTGCCCTCGGTGCAGGGTTGCCCGAGTTTGACCGTTGAGCCTGCGGACTGGAGGCTCAAGCAAGAAGAAGCTTCAGGATCGAAGCAAAGCGTTGTAGTCATCGTCTCTCTGGAGTGACGCCGAGCCGGGCATTATCGGCTGAGCGAAAAATCTGCTCCTCCACCTCTGACACTATACCACCAAAGTCAGCGAGCTCGACCTCGCGCCCCGACGATTTCTCGACGTACTTATGCGCTTACTTCGACGAGAATGGCCTCCTCCAACAGCATTCAGCACAATCCGCCACACCCCTGCGATTATAGATTACAATCAAACCATATAGTACTTCCTCTCCAATGACCACATCCAAGATGATGATGTATTCATCAAACTCACAAGTCGACCTCGAACAGCAACAAGCCTCCTTGAAACCCCAAGACTGGGACCTCGGTCATTCTCCTACAGCCCAGAGTAGCTTCACCGAGGAGCTCACTGTGGTAGTGGGCTCCCGCAGTACTTCTCCTTCCGTCATCGGCTCCGACGCGGTGAAGTCAGAATCGAAGACCGAAGACCCGTACCTCGTTACCTGGGACGATCCAGACGATCCCGAAAACCCCAAAGTAAGCGCCCATGCTCCAAGCACAAGTCAACCAAACGCTCACTTTCTTATCCCCTTACTCGCACCCGTTAGAATTGGTCCGTCCTCTACAGGTGGTACATCACTGCCATCTCCGGCTTGCTGGTCCTTAGCGCGACATTCGCTTCCTCCGCACCGTCGGGCATCCTCCGCCAGCTCACCTCAGAGCTCCACCTCAATCACACCCTCAGTATCCTCACCATCTCGCTCTTCGTCGCCGGGTACTGCGTTGGCCCGCTCCTTTGGGGACCTCTCTCTGAGCAGTTTGGGAGGAAGCCGGTTTTGTTGCTGACCTTCGCCGGGTACGCCGCATTCCAAGTCGGTGGCGCGTTGGCGAGGAACACGACAAGCGTGTTGGTGTTCAGATTCTTGGGAGGGACCTTCGCTGCAAGTCCACTCACCACGAGCGGTGGCATTATTGGCGACATTTGGGACGCGGACGTTCGAGGAAAGGCAGTGGCGATCTTCACCGTAGCTCCCTTCGCCGGTCCTGCGCTCGGTCCAATCGTGGCGGGGTACATCGACGTCGCTGGCATTAGCTGGAGATGGCTGTTCTGGATTACAGCGATCTTCGCTGGCTTCTGCTTCTTTGTCGTACTGCTCACCGTACCAGAGACCTACGCACCCGTCTTGCTGACCAGGAAGGCTGAAAGGAAGAGGAAGGAGACGGGCAACGAGAAGTTCCGATCCGAGCTTGAGAGAAGGGAGATGCGGCTTGCAGATAGGGTCGAGGCTGTTGTCCTGAAACCTTTCAAGATTCTTTTCGTCGAACCGATGTTGATTGCCATGACGCTTTATTTGGGGGTTAGTACACTCTCGCACGCGCTGTGTATCAGCATGGAAGCTTACTTTTTCCCACTTGCGTTTCAGTTCCTCTACGGCGCCGTGTACCTCTGCTTCGAAGCCTATCCCATCGTTTTCACTCTGGGTCACCATCTCAACGCCGGCGAAAGCGGGTTGACCTTCATTCCACTCTTCCTCGGCGGTATCATCGGAGTGGTCACAGTAAGTGTTCCTTTCCTCTTCTTCCTTCTCACACCGCGCTGACACAAACATCTTTCCAGTACCTCCTGTACTTCAACCCGCAATACGAACTCCAAATTGCGAAACACGCCCCGAAACCCGTCCCACCAGAGCAGCGCCTGATCCCTGCGTTCTACGGCGGTCCCTTACTCATGATCTCTTTCCTGTGGTTTGGATGGACGAGCTTCCCCAGTATCTCGTTGTGGGTACCCTTAATGAGCGGATTGTTCCTCGGTACGGCCGTGATATTCATCTTCGTATGTGTGCTTTCGCTATCCTCTTCCTCTCTCATGACTAACCCGACCACGTTACAGCTTGCGTTGTTTAACTACATCATAGACGCGTACCTTGCAATCTCGGCCTCTGCGCTCGCTTCGAACACCGTCATCCGCTCCGCTTTCGGAGCAATCTTCCCTCTATTCTCGACGCAGCTGTATGAGGCGCTCAACCCGAGATGGGCGTCCACTTTGTTGGCTGCTATCACACTCGTTATGCTCCCTATCCCGTTCGTGCTTTATAGGTATGGCGCGTCGATTAGGAGGACGAGTCGGTACGCTCCGACTGTTGAGTATTAACGGTAGAACGCACGGGCTCGCATAACTTATGTTTTAATCATGGCAGTAGTACCATTTCTCGTCATTAATCTATAAGCTTGCATGTACCGAAGATCTCAGGTCTTTCGACCATATGCAAATATTTACGCCTCACGCTTGGTACAATATAGAGCGACGGTACTCGTGTTATGCGGTAACGAATGTACTATACTTCTCGGCAGATTCACGTAGACATCCTTTCATATGACTGGCGAGCCTCCCTGCACCTATATCCGCCGACGGACCTACATACACCAGTACTTAGAGTTGCACACAAGCTTGGAGGAGCCCGATAGGGTGTTAATTATTTGACGATTGTTGTCCTAGCGGACTCAAGCTCACATCAGCGATCGCCATCTTCCACAACTGACGAAGGAGAAACGCACCCTCCAGCACTGAAAGACCTTCCAGTCGGACGTCCGCTGAGCCCATCCCGCCCAGTCTTGGTAAGCACGGGAGTCGGCCCCGGAATCGAGGTGAGTCTGGACAGTTACGCCTGAGTCGGAGAAGTGGATAATCTGCGTCTTGCTGTCCCAGACGAGCCAGTCACCGTCTGGAAGAATCATTGTTTCTCATTGTCAACATGAGGCTTGTTGTATGTTGTCCTGCACACGTACTGTTACGAGACCAGTCCCTGTACTCATCAGAAAGCGAGTCGGCATTGAACCTGCTCTAAGTCGCCGGTCAGCTAGGGATGTCTTTGAATGGATTACAGCTCACGCTCTTACCCAGGAGGTGTCAACGTTTGCGTCCCACGCTATGTGGGAGACGTGATAAGTTGCTCCTGTCCAAATATTCTCGTTCGTGCAGTCGACTAGGAAATTGACTTCGCCTCCTCGCTTCCCGAGCGTTGACTTGACGAGAGCAATGTCAGGTAGAGCGAGAGCGGGAACGAGTCCGGGAAGTAAAACGAGCGTTGAGATGAAAGGAGCGTAGGAGAGCTTCATTGAGAGCGTGAAATGTTTCTCGCGATTGTGGGGTCGTTCTAGACGTCGGATGAAGGGCCTATATATACCACAAGGAATCACTCGCCAACAGCATCCCAGTGTGTATGCTAGAGAACGGTAGAGGACGGAGCCCTTCGGTCCCGTTGTCGAAAGGTTTTGCCAAGGTAACTCCAATTCATTTCCCAAATGCCGCTAACGTATACCCGAATTCGAACCACCAAGGAACGTATCTATAACTAGTTCAATGTGCGCCCCCGATCACTCATGGGGCATGGACGCAGCTAATACCTATGGTAGGGTAAATGATTGAAGCGAGTTCGAGTTATTTGATCTGCAACCCTGCTCAAGAGCGAACACGTGATCCTCGCGGCTTTTAGACGTGGTAAGTTGCCCTCCTCCGTTTACTCTCGTTCCTTCCGTCGATCAGAAAGATGACTTCTCTTCCTCGCTTCGTGAGCGTTGACTTGGTTGGGGTAACGTCGGGTAGAGCGAGAGCGGAGATGAGTCTTGGAAGAAAAAAAAAAAGAATGCAGAGATGAACGGAGCGGAGAAGAGCTTCATCGGGACGGTATTACGGTCTGGACGTGGGCCGGTTAAGTCAGATGATGACAGTCTACAGTCCACGCAATACCTTATATACTACTAAGGCGTTTTTCCAGGAGTATCCCGGTGTGTGTGCTGGAGAAGGGCGGGGTTATGGAGACATTCGGTCCCGTTATCGCACAGTTCTGCCAAGGTAACTCCTCCGATTCAACTCCCTCCCGTTTATGCCGCTAACGTACACCTTAATTCTAAACTGTGAGAAGACAAAGCTAATAAACGCTCAATGTGCCCATGAACCCATATGGGGAACTTGAGGTTTGCGGCAACCCGCCAGTGAAGCGTACTTCTCACGTCTGTGGCTGTGGTCGTCCTTGTGCAAGGGAAGGCGCACATTGCCAAAGCAACGGTGTCCCTCAGCAGCCCATGTCTCACTTGAGAACGAGCTTCCAGATAAGTTCAATTCTGGCTCCGACTAGCTGTCTGAGCGACTCCCGGGTGGCTCGTTTGTCACCCCCGAAGTCGATTTGTTGCAGGTTGGGCATTTGGTAAGTTTTCGACGTGCCGTCCGCCTGTTCCGCATTGAGAGCATTTAGTTCTCTTCGAACCGTCCGATGTGCTTACATCACCTTGCTCTAGCAATAAAGGCAGAAACACCTTTCAAGCTCAATGGTCATTCGTCCCAAACACTTCCTTCCATCCACTTACGTCACAGCTCGCATAAGCCAGTCAGGTTAATAGACTTCACCACAACTGCACTTGTCTTCCACACCGCCCATGGCCATAAACATTCCGATTGCCTTTTCGGTCCGAAAAGAGTATGAGTTTGCACGGGATATTTCTGAGCAGTTGACTAGGGGTCGTAACAATGACTTGTATGCTCTGCAAAGGTGTTGGGGATTGGACGAGCATGGGACCGGAGGGCCTTTCTCATGGTCCCCACGGCCTAATCTCAACAGCCACGTCATTGCAGCTACGATGAAGCCTACAATTTGTCTTCTTTGGAGGACTAAACTTCCCTGCCATAGGCTGGCTGCAATGACTGGCTTAACCCTTAGACTTGTGCCCAGGTTCTTTCTTCGAGACGTGGTCTGAAAGTCATTAGCCCTTGCCTTTGGGTCTAGATCACTCGAACGCTATGCTCTCTTGGCATTTGAGGGACTTGCGCCATTCAGGAAGCTCAAGCGGGCAGAGTAATCCTTCTTTGGTGGCGTCGCGCTTAACCTAGCATGAACCCTGCCATGGATGCGGCTGTGCAAGAGGATGTTTCAATAAAGTATGCTTGGCGTTTTCAATAAATCCCTCAACCTCTCGTCAATAAAACTGCAACCAACCAGGTGTCCCTACCTCTAACATTCCCAGTACTCGAGTATCCTTTCGCCTCTTCCGCTCGCAACAATTCACTCTTATCCCATCGGTCCGCAATGGAGTCTCCGCATCGACCTGGATCCGATTCCAACGCTCGAAGCCCGAAGCAGGAAGTTTGTTCCGGGATAGGGGCTAACCAACCGTTAGAGGACAGCACCTTCCCAACGAACCCAGCATTGGTGAGTTCTTCGCTTTTCGAGCCACGAATAGCCATTAATAGAAGAGTTCACCTCTTTCTCAGCGGGATAAGCTGAAGAAACTTAGCTCGAAGAGGCTCTCTGTTTCGTCCATCGAATTCCCTGCAGACGCCCAGAGCTATCGAGGGGGGTTTAGCACGGTTTCCCGGGCGCTTTTGAGCTATCCGCAGAGTGGTGAAACCGGTGGGCATATCCACGGTGAGGATGAAGACACCAAATCTGCGGCCTTCGACAAGGATGAAGAAGTCAAATCCCGAGTCTCCAATGATGATGAAGGAGCCGAATATTCCGACTCTAAAGATAAGGAGCTTATTTCCCAAGCTCTTGAACAAAAGGTTGGGGTTTCCGTACCTTTGACTGGTACGAGACTGAATCGACTTACACGTATTCACACTCTACTAGGTTGTAGCGGTAAAGCAAATCAGAAGAGAAATTGATACAGATGTGGAGCGCGCACTAGCGGTAAAGAAATAATCTCTTTCGCCTCGCGAATGTCCAATCTGACGTTTAACGTCCCAAAGTTGGCACTCAGAGAGGCGGATTTCCTGTTTGAACTGTCTCATCCCAATGTCGTTGAGCTTGAAGGATTCGTTGAAGACGTGGGCAATAAGACAATATGGCTGGTCTTTCCATGGGCCGAGCACGGTACTTTAAAAGAATTTGTTGCCTCGAGAGAATGGGAGATACCGGAACGACTAGCACTCGTAAGTTCGTGGCCACACGCGATGCGCTGAATTTACAATCTACTCTATTAGATCCACGATGTCGCTCATGGCGTGGATTATCTGCACGGGCAAGAGTCGCCGATATACCACGGCGACCTCAAGTCGGTAAGGGGATCCATGTCGAGGTCCCAACTGATGTTCTGTGATACTGACAGCCAGCGACTGCTTTAGGTTAACATACTAGTCAACTGGCTGTACCGTGCCGTAATCACCGACTTTGGCTCAGCCCGTCGTCTCTCCAACGATAAGCTAGTTCAGCAGACGAACCCTTCGAAATACGTAAAGGATCATTTGATTATCGATCAAGAAGAAGAAGATCAAGTCCTCGAGCAGGCACTACTCACGACTTCGGGAGACATGATGACCCTGACAGGTGACAAATATACCATCCGCTGGGCGGCTCCAGAACTGTTGGACGAATGTCTTCCGACTCTCTCGTGCGACATATGGTCATTGGGATGGGTAGCATACGAGGTAAGGTATGTGCCACAGTGACCCATGTGAAGATCATTAAGCGTACTCTCTAGGTTATGTTTGGCGAAATCCCTTTCCATGACATCCCACGGAGCACTGCCGTGATTTGCCGGGTGATAAAAGGCGACCTACCTTTCATCAGTGATCATGCACGCATGACGTTGATCCAAGCACTCAGCACCCTGATACAGCAATGTTGGAGCCTAGACCCGAATCAAAGACCTACCGCTGACATACTCAGGCAGTCAATCAATTGGATGGTGAGCCGACACGGTTATGATTGCGGGTCTCGCTAACAGGGGTCGAAACTAGCCAACGGTCCGCCTAGTACCACGTGACCTCCTCGGGGACCTACCACCGGCGTTCTCCCTTCTTCATGAAGCGGAACTCAGCATACACATGGGACACATGTACAAGAGCCAAAGCGACTACGACAAGGCGGTAGTATGCTTCACCAAGACGCTCGATCTCTGCACCAGCGTGAAATACGATCCAGGGCGGGCAGCGGCGCTGTTCTACCTCGCAGAAATCCACTCTTTTCGAGGGGAGTACACGGATGCATTCAAAGGCTACTCAGAGGCGATAGAGCTTCACGTCCTTAATGGAAACCGAGAAGGAAGGGCCGACGCACTGTGGGGTCTGGCTGGCATTCACAGATACCGGGACGAGCACGACGCTGCCATCAAGGACTACTCTGAAGCGCTTCAGATTTGGACCGAGCTCGGAAACAGGGCAAAGATGGCCTACAGTCTTGCCGGTCTCGCTGACGTTAACCGTATCCGAGGGGACTGCGACGAGGCCAT
>WSUD01000758.1:0-11626 GCA_019633495.1 Tulasnella sp. 427 | reverse complement strand
GAGGTCGAGAAGCTTCTCCTCCAGGTCCCAGCATCGGTTTTCTTCGATGTCCAGCCATTCCTTCTTCTGTTCATGAGCGGCCCATTCCTTCCCGAGACGTTGTCGAAGCGATTCGACTTGGATAGTCTCGGATTCCAGCTGTTCGGTCCATCGTATAGCGCGGGGGAAGACCGTGTTGGTGATGATGGACCTTGCCATCGCCGCTCGTTTGCTGGCCGCTTTTTTTAGTCTCGCCGCTGCAGCCTCCAACTCTTCGATTCTCCGAGCAGCACCTAGAAGATCGATCCCAAATGAAGAAGGATCGGCTCGTGGTGCGGTACGACTCGTGGGTGTTGGTGGCGTGGTTGAAGCTCGAATCGGCTGCGAGCGCGGCGGAGTGCGGGTGAAGGCGGAGCGGATTGGAGTGGATGGAGGAGTTGGAAGTTGAGGTTCCAAGTTATACGAAGGCATGGTAGAGTTATCCAGCTTTGGTAGGAGGATTGGACTGGAAGCAACAGAGGGAGGGGTCCCCTTGGGGTGCGGAGATTGTCGTTTGAACCAGCCCCTGGCGCGTCTGAGCCGACCACGTAATCCTCCTATGCCGTCGATTGAAGGGGCTTTGGGAAACTCGGCAAAGTTGGCCGAGGTGGTAGAACTGATTTTGGAAGACATGGTTGGTAGTTGGTGGAATGGTTGTGATGGAGATATGGATTTGTGATAGAAGACTCGACAGCGGGTGATGAAGTCCAAGTGGATGGGACTGCTGGTCGAGAGAGTTGGGAGAGGGGAAGAAAGAGAAGAAAGGATTCGCAAGGTTGCGTATTTATGCGTTTTGCGAAGGTGGTGTGCACGGATCACACCGGTGGTAGGTGCTGTCTCGTTTTCTTCCGTTCCCGAGTCTCTCCGGCGATGGGAGGTACATCTTCGTCAAGCTGGGCTGAGAAACGGGAGTATTTTTGGTTGGCACTGGCTTGGAGAGAAACGATCTTTCCAATTTTCAATCGTCCCCCAGGGCCGAGCTACGTAGTCTATTCGGTCTGAGTAACAAGACGAAAGCGTGAAGCCGGGACCAAACGCACCTTAGCTATCTCGGGTAGGAAGTTCCCATCAGTGACGGCGCATCACAGTAACGATTCAATCGACGGAACTGATAAAATCCGTCACCCTCACTGACAGGAAGGAACCGAAGGCTTAAAAACGAGCGGCGAAACAAAGAATGCCGCTGTAGTCGAATACCGGGGTGTTATCGAAGGTACGGCGGATTCCAATTCATCCTGATTGTCGATGACGCTGATTCTTGCGTTCTAGTCCAAAGACCAATTCAAGGCAATTCGGAAAGCCCTCTGAAGCCGCGTCTGTGACCGGAGGTAACTGAGTATGCACACTCTACCGTCGTAGAAGAAATGAGGGACTCTCTCCGACTTGGGAACTTGGGAGAGTCTCTCGTCTCACCTTCTCGATGACCGCAGTGCAGTCACGTGACTAATCTGTCGATGGCCCGAATGGGCATGACACCGACAAGCGGATCCCTTGAGTTCAAGCTGAGTTACGCCGCAATACGATTTCGGGCTGTATGCCTCGCGTTTTCGCTCGGTGTGCAACCAAAGCCGTCCAGCATTCATAAACTCGAAGGTGGTCAACCGGAGACCCGAGCGATCATACCAGGCTTCTTTCACCAGGAAAGACATAAGTTGCGGGTGAGTGGCATAGGTTCGTCCTGAAAGGCATTGTGGAGACGAGGTGAGGAGAGTCTTGAGTCGTTGTGTTTCGAGCCGAGAATGGCCACTGTCACGAAGGAACTTTGACCAGTTCAGACCCCCACATTACCATGAAAACGAATCGAGCACCAACCTGAGAGCCTCATGGTAGGGAATGAGGGGAATGAAATGGATTTGCACGTTGCTGCCGATCCGAGGCCGCCTACGTCGGAAGTTCATGGGCTCCCACTTTGCTGGTTCATGCCATCGTAGCAGAAGACCGTCAAGGACCGCAGCTACGCCAGAGTTGGTAGGGAGTACATATTCCGATCTCCGCTGATTGAAGAGGCTGCGTCGGCGAGTTTGACTTGTTTTTGTTTGCAAAGCCGACGGCCAGAGAATGAAAGGAGTTGCCGCAGAACAAGGCACAGCACACCCTCTTCAAAGCTCTTCAGCTTTCACGGATGCGTTTGTGCGCTCCGTATAGCCAGTTACAGTGGTGAATCGGATGAGAGCTGTCAAGCCTCGTCAATCCTGGCTCCGTACTCGCAAGAGCGAGAGTCGGCTGTGCGAGTTCGGGTTCCGAAAGCAAGTGAGGTCTTTGGTTCGTCGGAGCTACGTTGGAGTACTTGAAGCTATAGAGAGTTGCTGGTTCGTGTAGATAGTGATCACTAACGAGGTGCTCGATGAGCTCCGGCTGGTAGGTCTGTTGCAACCATGGTGGCCCAAATTGAGATTGTGATTGTGGTGCCACTGAAGCAAATCTGAACACACCGCTTTCGGGTCCCTCAAAAGACCAAAGGAAACCCAGTATTAATGTATGGAACGTATATGTAACATTTAGCAAAGCTAGCTGTTGGCGTAGGACTTGATATTTTCTGAGTGTGAGCTGATGGGTGTCTCCACGAAGTGATTAAACCACGGCGCTGCATAACAGGTTAGAGGATTCAATATTTTAGAGAAGTAAGTGATACAGTCCTCCATATAGAGTGTAACCAAGCGAGCCCAAAGAAATGGTAGAATAGAGAAGTTGAGAGAGAATGAATAGAGAATAATAGGGAATAATAGGGAATAATTTTCCCAAAAAGTACACATTGAGCGCCGAAGACGTCGTCTTTCTCCTTCAGATAGGCATGTCAATGCAAGGTCTTTGGAAGTTCGTGGTAACTACTTTGAGCGCCCATCCAGCTGACAAATGAGGTTAGACTGATCGCCACCTGAGACGAAAGTGGCTATCTTTGACATGCTCATCCTCCCATGCCACTTGACTGACCCACTACGCCTGCTCCAAAAGATACCCAGTACGATTGTTACGTTGAACGATGTAAGCCGGTGACAATAATATATCTTAGCTGACAAGGCACTTGTAGTATTACTGCAGTCAGTTATTCATTGGATTAGTTAAGCAAATCTATAACGTTTACAACGAGAGCCTGGGTCTTTTTTTCATGGGAAAGCGATACACGAGGAAAACGGGGAACGAGAGCGATTGCGGGAGCTAGGAAAGTGAAACAATGGTTGAAAGCGGACATATAATAAGTGAGAGCGGGGCATGATATTAGGAATAAGAAGTGATTGGAGAATAAATATGAAAGCAGTTTTGCACGAATCAAGAGGGAAAGCCGAAACAGAGAGCAACGAAAGGAAATCAGAAACCAGAGAGGAAGATGGCCGAGAAAGTGATGAAACAGAGAAAAGGGGTATAGAGAGGATATCCAGGGGTTATCCAAGGGGAGGGAATCGTACGGGCAGTAGTCAGGGGAGCCGGATTTTGACAGGCTACATAAGTGTAGGAGCGTTTAGTTTTTCCAGATAGTTGTATTATCTCATAGCATGGGAGACACACCATTGGTATTATTGTATCATTCGAGTTCGACGTCGGAGTCCTCGTTGTCGAACGTCTTGCACAGCAGGGCGTGATCCTTCAGAGCTTTTTGAAGTGTATTCTCCTGATCGAGTGCATCTAAGCCTTCGATGAAGTCTGAGGAACCCCCACTTGTATTTCCACCCAGGGGCGAATACGCTGACGGCTCTCCGCGCTTGTCTCGCGGGCCCGTATGTTTCTTCCTTCCAGCGGTCGAAAGTGCACGAATACCAGTCCTCAAGGTTTTGGTGAAGCCTCTGCAGCAACGACGATCTTTGGGGACCGCGCGGAGGATGCCGACGGCGAAGTTGACTGGGCTCAGCTCTGCAGAGGATGCGGTAGCTTCAAGTTCTTCGATGCGCTTCTCAAACCCTGCCGATCTAGCTCGCTCGGTGTCGAGCTTCATTGATAGCTCAAAGACCAATGTTTCGAGCTCGAGGTTTCGGAGTCTGTTGCGTTCGGATTCCGTTGACGCGGAGGGAGTGTGTTGAGGGCTGAAGGTGGACTCCAACCCATGGATTATGGTTGCTTTGGGAGATTGAGTGCCCCCGACTTGGGGGTCGGCGCGGGGAGCCTTAGCCGTCAAGCGCAACGGGGCTGTTGGAGTGAAAGTTGGCCAAGGCAGCGTTGAAGGCTCCGAAGGCAAAGCGGGAGGGTTCTGACTTAAGGTTCGCTGGATCGGATGACTGTCGAGGATCAATCCGAGTCCTTGAGTGCTGACTGGCTGAGCGTCGCCTTCGAGTGCAGTGGTGGTGGTGGTGGATTTGGACTTGGCCACCAAGCGCAACGGCGTAGTCGGAGTGAGTGGATGGGTTGTGCGTCCTCGCGAAGGGCTGGCGGCTGGAGTCGTTACACCAGACTTGGGCCTTTCTCTGTGGCCTTGTGGGAGAGGTGTAAAGGCAGGGACGGTAGCCTTTTGAAGGAGGCCAGTCTTTGCATGTTGAACGACAGCTTTGGTTAGACCCCCAGAGACCTCGGACGGTGTGTTCGCAACCGCCCGAGAGGGTGTGAGCGGAGGAGTGGGAAGACCGAATGGGATGAGATGAGATGTTGCTGAAGGGGTTGAAGGTGCAAGCAGGAGACTGGAGCGCGGAGTCATCAGGGTGGTGGAGGAAGGTGTTGGAGGGTCGGACCGAGGAGTTTTGACGAGCGTCGGGGATGCAATGAAAGGATCATAGTTTTCAGCAGAAGCAGCGGGAGTAAGAGAATAGCTTGAAGTGTTTGAGAGTGTCGTCGCCGGAGATGAATGAGCGACGCGAGATGTGAAGGGGATATTGAGAAGAGAGGAGGAGACGGGACCGTCAATCGGAATCGTGGGCAGAGAGGTATTAGGGCGACGCTTTTGGAGGACCACTGGACGATGCGGAGCGCAGGAGCGTTGCTGACGAGCTTTGACGCGCTCAAGAGTGGGAGAAACCTAAGATCGCATGTGGTCGGTCAGAAATGAAACGAGGAGTCAAATACTATCACGAACCGGAGATGGTCCTGCATGGCTAGAATTCAAGTCATAGTTCTGCGGGGTATACGGGTTTTTGAAGTAAGACTACGAAGATCAGAGTCGGTTAGAAAGCCAATTGACGAAGCGTCGACACGGAAGTCGGCAAACCTTGGGAGATTGCGAGAGAGGCAAGAGAGAAGGTTTATGGTCGGAGCCCAAGGTGACAGCCGATGTACTGCCATTCTGGACACAAGGCGAGGTTAGGGGCTAGTTGCCAGCATCGTCAGTCACGTCACACTCACTTTGCGGGATCCAATGTGTAAAGCGGCCTTCAACTTCGGAGCGAATGGTGAGGAAGACTTGGACGGCGTTGGAGGTGAAGTGCGGTCACCCTTGCGAGTGAAGAGAGCTTTGAGATGCATAGCTGGAAAGGAGGTGCGGAGGATGACGACGGCAATGGCAAGAAGCTTGAAAGGCAGGAGGAGGCGTGGAATGTCAACTTCGAGGATTGTGACAGTTGACACGGGCTTGGACTAGGCTTGTATTCCAAGAGCTACCGACGTTATCGGTCCGTTAAAGGGGGGCCGAGGTGGGTGTCGAGGTGGTTGGGAGGAACGAGACCACGTCGAAGGAGCCGTGAGTAACTGATGAATAATTGTCAGTTTCTACCACCAATGGATTTTGAAAGGACTCTTGATCTTACCTTTCAATAGTGCTCCGGGTCAGACTTGAGCCAGCGTGGACCGCATGGAAGTACGGTTTCCGAGACGAAGAGTTACGTGCGGAGTGCTGTAATGGTCCCGAAGCCCGTTAATCCTCTCCCGTCACAAGCAACATTACCGACTCACCACGCTGGCAGCAGCGAGACTCAGCTCTTAGCTTTGAATTTGCCCGTAAATGTGGCTTTCGGACTTCGAATGCCTTCTTTTCAGCGGCTAAGTCCTCGACAACGGGTGCTACCAGATCGGTAGGGCGAAAGGATCGTGACGTACCTTTCGCATCCAACGAGATCAGCAGGCGTGACTAGATCTAATCAGAGTATTGAATCCATTGATATGATGTTGATTGCGATCTGAACTGATGGTGGCGCTGGAGGCACAACACAGGGGAAAACTGAAGGCGAGTCCGACATCTTCTCATTGAAACCGCGTTCGGACCTTGTGGCATTGATGGCTTTCGCATCCAGCTACTTGTAGTATTTATGACTCTTGATAATATTGGATGATGTCGAAGGTGCCGAAACAATACGACGACGAGGACCCAGCGGCTCAAGAAGGAGATGTCGAGGTAGGCACTAATGTCCTTGATGGAAAGCCGAATTTGATGTCGCTATATGCCCACTAAGCTTCTTTCCCTCTACATAAGCGAGATTTGAGCGGTCTAGTGGATAGAGCGAAGCACGGTAAGCGACCAAGACCCAGGCAGATAACGGCCCATTGAGTAGAAGCGGATCCACAACAGATGGGAGTCAAGACGCGCACCTTTATGCGAGAGCAGAGACTCCTCCTGTGCTGTAAATGGCGAGTGCACGTCTTCGGTAGGTCGCAGAAAGCGGAATGCACGCTCTCAGCGCTTGAGCGCTCGGAACCAGGCGCAGACGAGGCATGCACGGAGCGAGACCTCAAAAATTGTATTGGATCGTCAGTCCGCTAAGCTCTGATTGTGCAGAGTAAGACGAGGAGATAGGTCGAGGTGCTCGGGGATATGAATTCGGACCGACGGACGACGGTGAAGATGGTAGCTCATGACAAGTTTGTACAGCTCGTCAGCGTCGGTAGGGCAGAACGTGAGCAGCTTGAGGTCTTTCTAGGCAGATGAGCTGGTGGTCCTTAAACTTTTTGCGGATCGACTGAGGCTTTGGTGGTACAGTAGCGGGAGGCCAGTCTGAGTCGTTGAAAGACCGACACGTAAAGGACACGACTTTCACGAAAACGAGAAAAAAGCGTGCACAACGGACCGAACAAGCCTCCGAGGTCGATCTGTGCCGCCCGTTCTGCTTCGGCCAAAATGGTGGCTTGGCCCGAGGACCCTGCATAATGAAAAGAAGACTGGCGGCAATGAAACCCTGAAGACTCGTATTAACGACGGAGATGATAATAATGACAATGCTGTGGCCTCGAGGTCGCTCAAAATTCAGTTACCTGCGTACTCAAGAGTTAGAGGTCGAAGTTGTTGGTCGAGGTTGAAGGGGAAGAAGAGAGGTCACGTGCGCGTTTAGCCTAAACAGGACATATTGGCGAAGGTCCCCGTGTTCCTCGAACTCCATGCAGATCGCTGAGAAAGGGAAGTTCTGGTTCCTTCCAAAGTAGGATGCCATTAAGTTTATCGGGCCGCCGGAAAGCCGATGCTCATATCGGTGTTTCGTTCCCTGGGTATCCATCCGAACCATGGTCATGCAGGGGCGAATAAATAATATTGCACATGGGAAACACTTACAACAGCTTGGTATGAAACGATAAGTCAAATTGGGGGGGAAACAACTGAGAAAGCGAAAATACAGTAAGGGGAAGAACTGAAGTAAGTAATATTACGAATAAGAAAGGCAAGTAGAGAACAAATATAAAGCGCGAGACGAAAGCATTTGAGTATCCAAGTATGAAGAAGCACAGTCGAACGCGGCGTTGCAAGAATGAGAGCGGAACCGAGACCGAGACTTAGAGAGACCGAGAATGAGAAAATGAAGCAGAGAACGCCGGATTGATGATGATAGTCAGGTGGAGGCGTCTCACCGTTGGTTTGAGCAGCAGAGGAGAGAGGGGTGTTTAGAATGTTGACGGGGCATCAGTGTTTGGCGCCGTCGAATTCTCGGAGGACCGACCGACTAGGATGATTGACGGGCATTGTCGGCATTGTTGAACGTGGTCGGATGTTCCCGATAGTTGTGGTGGGAGATGACGACCCCATAGGAGCTATCGGGACCTTCAGAATAGTCGTCCTCTTCGTCTTCTTCATCACTCTTGTGCTCTTCGCACAGCGAGGCGTGGTCTTTCAAGGTACTAGTAGACAGAGCGGAAGAGCACGCTGTATCGTAAAGACATCACTTTGGGAGTGATTACGAGACCATTGACGCGCCTCGAGACGTTCGAGCGTCGGCGATACCTTGTCTCGGATGATATCAGTCAGAAATGAAACATCCGATAAATGAGAGATCACTCACCGGAGAGGCCGGCAAATGCGTTGTATTGTTACGAGGGCGTTAATGGGTGTAAGGATTCCCGAAGGAGAGCTAATTGAGGGGGAGAGGAGTCAGTCATTATCACAATCGAAACGTCAATGCACGGATCGACAAACCTCGGGAGACGGCGGCATCCGTGAAGTGGACTTGGTTTGATGGGTGTACAGGGCAGGCGTTCTTGTATTACCGTGATGGTAACGACATAAATGGTGAGTAGCCGTCTTCATTGTGAGTGACGTCTCATACACATACCTTGCGGTTTCGAGTGCAATAAGTCTTTGAGCTTTCCAGCAAAGGAGACCTAGGCTTTGGTGGCGAATGTGCAGGGTTGGTCTCACTCTCACGAGTGAATATCGACTTGAACGGCATAGTCGATAGTCGGTATGTGGAAGGGGGGACGATGACGATGATGGCCTGGATCGCATATCAGGCAAGATTGCAACATTCATTTGAGTGAAACAAAGCAAAACGGAGATGGAGATATGCGGTGAGGGTGAAAGAATGAATGCGATAGAGAGGAGACGGAAGAGGAAGAGAAGCAAGGCTGCAACCAAGAACGAGCTGACGTTAGCGATCCCCTCAGCGACACGGCATAAACGTGAGCACTTTGACATACCTTGGAAGCCCAGATACAAGTCAAGGAATCTTTTAACGAGTCGAAATTGAAGGCTTTCTGAGAGACGTTACAAGCGGTGGAGACGACGATATAGGCGGCGGTGAAAGACTTGAATGCAAAAAGAGCGCGCGAAGCGTCGAGGTCCGGGTCGAATAGCGCGAAAGCTCTTGAGAGCTTGAGAGTGCGTTCCAAGTTTCAAGAAAGCTCGACGGTGCAGAGTCCACTGAGGGGAGAGGACTGTTGGTGTCGGGAGCGATGGCTAGAAAGATAGAGAGCAAGATTTGGTCCTTAAGTAAGCCTGAGCGACAGAGTTTGGAGTAGTTTGGTGCTCACCTCCTGTCGATGCGTCTCCAGGGCACTTCGGAACGATTGCGAGCTTTGGGAGGAGGTTGCTGCTACGCACAGGACGCTTTTACACGTTAAGCGCCGTAGCCCAAAACCCAGGTTTCCACCACGACGAACTGAATACCGGCAAGTGACGTCGAGTTCGACCTCCGAATTGATGGTGGTAGGCGATGTCGAGAGGAGTGTGAGCCGACCAGAGGTTCGCGGAACCGCTCGGAGTAGCGCAGCGCCCACGGTGGGTGGGGCCGAATGGCACAGGGATTGCGACAAATTTGGCCAAAGGGCATGAAGTACTCGGGATGAACCATCCATCTGTAGTGCTAAGGGTCAGGCGCTTCAACCGACGGAGAGTTCAACCGACTGCCTGTGGTTCTGTTGAATGGACTAAGAGGAAAATCCCGTATGCGTAAGCGCGATGCACCCTGCAATCGTACACCAAAGCGAGCTGCAGCGGCCGGCTACTCACCCAAGAGTACGTAGCAGCATACCAAGCTGCCGAGAGGGATGTGGAGAACGCGGTACGGGTTGAAAAAGGAAATGAAACTCAGGTGGATGGTTCGGGCACCTAGCGGTCGAAGGCCGATAAAGCTATCGAGGTCCGTATTGAAGGTAGAGGAAGTACGGAGTATTCTGGAAGTCGCGACTGTGAGAAGTATTGAGGTGTGGCCCAAGCCCGCCTGGTCATGGGCAGTACGTAGATACGAGTATGTTCACGTCTCGGCTGCAGAAGAGTCGAGCTTCCAGACAACGTGGCCAGCATTGTCTGAGGTGGATTCAGAGTTGCCTCGAGCTTGAAGGCTGGGCATTGAGAGAGAGGTGAATGCAGATGGATGGTCGTCCTTGCTTATTCAAGTTTGAACCGACGCGTGATGGGAGGAGCTGAAGGCTACTGAACGCCTTGCTAGACTGATCACGATTCTGAGAAGGTGGTAAAGCAGACCCCGCTGATCCAAACTGATGACGGTCTTGAAGCGAGTGTCGTTCAAACGAAACGGCGAAAGTCTCAGCGATAAGGAAACAGCGACAGCTGGCAGACACGTCACGCGATCGTCCCCGGGCTCCTACATCAATCATCACAGTTCTTCGATCCGCCCCGAGTAAAATTATGAGGGTGACCCCTCTTTGAGAAGATCCTGCAGATCAAACAAAGAAGCCAGACGGAAGCCACCTCTTGGCAAGCAACCGACATCGCGGCCCAGCCGAAACACAGTCTACAAGAAGCGACGAGTCCAACCATGGCCATAAGGTGTCATAGAACTGTGCTTTTGACGACACCTAAACCTGACAGAGCTTGAGATTCGTTATTCCATGCAGCGATGGACACTTGGGTGGAGAGAGTTGGTCAAATTTGAGATTAAGGGCTTGGACCCTGGGACAAGTAGGGTCATCCGTGGAATTTGCCCCAATGGCACATGGTGCCAGCCAAATGCTCATCGATATAATATACAGTATCTGCTGGTTGTCTATATAAGGTCTCAAGGCTTGCGTATCCGGATCGACACCCAGCGACGTCTGTAAGTGTCGTTTGATGACCTTGATTCAAATGATGAGTGTATCAAACGATATATCCTTTACCGTCGTCATACTAAAGGGATAACTGTTTGAGACTGTCCAGGCGCTGAGAATTTGCTCGTGATTAAACTCCATAAGGAAAGCTTTGGGGAAGTCTGCCCAAGAGGGAGCTCGCAATGTGAAAGGCATGAAACTGTCGATTCTCTCAATAAGACTAGGAGCGGGACCCAGCTCGTCGGCGAATTCGAGAAGATAGGCTATAGACCAGTAGAAAGACTTAGAATAGAGCGATTCGCCCTCTCAATGGCCGGGAGCAGCAGACCTGGGGACTTTGGGCTGCTCCTCGGAAACGTCCTCTCAGGTCTTCGGTCAGGCCTTCAATCGTTGGGTTTTTGTTGTCTACAATCAAACAATGTGTTAACGAGGAAGGATATGCTGGTGTCCAAAAGGAATCTCACTCTCGAGGTAATCGCACAAATTCCAGGTCAGCATGCCGTTCAGCCGCCCTTGCTCAGTATACTCCGCAGAGAACGCCTGTTGTTTCCTTTCACACGCAGATATTTGAAGCTAATATAGAAGTCAGATGAGGCACTGATTGGCACATACTTTATACCCGTCAAAACTCACGATTGTAGGGCAATACGTGTGGTCCATGCTACTATCATCTGAGAACTTGCAAATGCAGTTCCCTTCGTCATCCCAAAAGTACGGAAGTGCTTGGAACAAAGAAATTAAACGAGTCAAGGATACGTCCAGAAGTGAAGGCTCTTACCAAGAGATCCCCCACTGTGGCAAGCCTGCGAGAATACATGTAGCGTTAGAATCCGTGTCTTCGGAGTATAGACGGAGCTCGTACATCGAATATAGCCTTCGGGAAACGTGAAATTATCTGTCAGAATTCTGTCGATAGATGAGAAAGATACGCCTCTACCGTGATTACAACGGACGGGTATGGGGTGCCGCAGAACAGCAAACGGAGCTCCTGGAATACATCGAATAT